>WNGS01165339.1:2449003-2473936 GCA_020271785.1 Procambarus virginalis
GGTAAATTTATTTATTATTACGTCTAATGTTATCTTGATCATTATATTTTATTAAGTTTTTTGCTTCACTTGACTTATTTAATAATTATCCTAATTTTGTATGTTTTGGTTATGTATTCGTAATTTTTGGGTTTGCATCAGTGTACTTTCTTTGACGTATTTCTTATACTGGTTTTTCCGTATCTTCTCTCTTACCGACACTTAGGAACCCCTACATTATTTTTGGGCCAAAGTATCACTTCAGTTGATTTCATGCACAAAGTATGCGGAGTTCAATTTCACGTTGACTTAATTTTTTAAACTGCGAAAACGAGGGCTCCTAATATGATCCTTCCCTTACACTAGTCCTTTAGACAATCTGTAAATGTATAAGAATTGGTGTCGTCCGTGAATAATCGACGCAATGATCATTTAAGGTCGATCTACGCACATGGCAGATGAAATTAACTGCGGTCATTATATCTTACGTTATCCGAGCATCTGGTACGATATCTTTAATCTGGAACATATTCTCCGTTAACTGCGTATTTGGTGCTTTATCTTGAACGTGAACATATAATACGTTAACTGCGCATTTGGTACTAATTCTTAAATCTGGACATAACTGCACGTTTGGTGCTTTAACTTAAATGTGAATATATACGTTAATTGCGCATTGGTAATCACCATTAACTGTTTACCGATGACTTTCTTTAACTACGCATTTGGTAGTTTACATATAATGCGTGTATTAACAAATCGTAGAAAACATTATTTGGATTAAACTTTTCTTTGGGTCAAACAAAGTCGATAAGCGTCTTGATAAAACCTACCGCCTTCTCTGAATAGCTCTGCAGGGTGACCTTCAAGCCCCATTCTTAGTCCTTGATTCCACATCCCCTCAGGCGCCTGTTGAAAGGTCAATCGAGGAAGGGGGCTTTTATCAGTGTCAGTGGACGTGTTCACCCCACTCCGTTCCTTTATTCCACTCTCTCTCACCTCCCCTTCACTCGTTTCTCTCCCCCCCCCCTCTAATCGTATTCCTCCGGCATTTGGGTAAAAAGTCAATGGGAAGGGGTCAGAGTTCTAATCGTATCTCGGTCGTTATTTACCGTTATAATGATTGCGTATTAACTTTAATGTCCGTCTTTTATTTTTTTGAAGTCACACCAATATCAGAAGATACTTTTAAATGGAGTGGAACCGACAAGCCGAGACCAAAAATTTTACTTCATTATTTGATACCAACCAAAAGGACTACTTATTTAATACTCAAGAACAGCCCTAATAAACAATACAACTCTCTCCATAAGGCAAACGAGGTATTCCAATTTACATGCCCCAATGAAACATGTCACCTTCGATTAATATCTATGGGTAAAATTACCACAAGGCTTTCAAGATGACTGATTGGCCTTCAACAAGCTGTGTTCCCTAGAACCACATGCAAAGTGAACACAACACGACACTGACTAAGAACATTGTGAAGATATTCCAAATCTTAATCTACCATGAACCACAGACGATCCAGGAAATCCAGGAAGAGATTTGCTATCTTTTGATTTGAGATTTTGATTTTGATTTGAGTTTTTATTTTATTTGAAATCTTTTTTTCTTTATGATTTGAGAATCATAAAATAAAATATTATCACCAAAATATATGGAATAGCAACTACGTGTCCTGGCAAACACTCAGTATCAGACGTCACCAAACATCACCGGATATTACGCCGCCAGCAAGGACTCCACTCCCACAGAGTTTTACCTATTGCCTTACCCAATGTTTGATTGGCCCTACTCCATTTCGTTGGCCTTATCCCCCTCACTTTCCTTTCACTAACTGGGGCCTATATCCCCTTACGTTATGTTTGATTAACACTTCACCTCAACCCACATTCCTTTAACTCTCATGTGTGCATTAACTAAAAAGTTATTTAGTTAATAATACATCTGTTATTACACATTTATATATATATATATATATATATAATATATATATATATATTATATATATATATATATATATATATATATATATATATATATAAATCAGAAACTGTTAACCCCAAAAGGGTTCGAACCCGTTCAGCCACGGACTTCACTTTCTAACACTAAAATTTGAAAGTGTGAGTGCATATGACGAATTTCTAGGAACTTGCTATTAGACTTGTGTTCACTTAATCTCTTAAGTGTAAATAACTTAAGCGTATGTAACTTTAGCGTATATACCTAATCGAAGGACACTAAAACGAAGCTCATAAGACGACCTATGTTGCACTTCGTTTTTCGAATAGAGTTCTCTACTGTTATGATACGAGAATGAAAATGATATGAAAAAAACTATTTGAATTATGTGAGTCCGCAAAATAGATCTCAGTGGTACATTGGTTACGCTCTTGACTTACAATTGTGGATACTAAGTTCGATCCCCATATTGGACAGAAATAGTTATGACCGTTTACTTTCATGTGATGAAAGTTCCCCTAGCAGGAAGTATGTACACGAAAGTTAGCCACTGTTGTGGTGTCTCATCCAACGGATGTTGCAATTCGAATTAGGGTGAAATATCAATATAATGTTTTTTTGTGTAATGACATTTTCAAATAAAGTTAGATAAATATACACACATACCAAAAAATAGGGGTGGTAGGAGAAGAAAATATCGAAGTGTTCAGTGAGGATCCCAAGGTCTTCTCTGAGTACTCTTTATTTCTTCTCCGAGGCTATGGGTCCCTACACTTGCACCAGAGGTGGTACCCCTTCTAGGTTAAAAAAAAATATGTAGTATAGTATAGAATTTTTTTTATTTCACAAGTAGATATATATTATGTGCATTAGTAAGTGAAACGTGGACGAATGGCACCGTAGAGTTTATATTGTTTGTTTTATAATTTCATTTTCATGTATGTCTTTTTTATTAGTGACGTGTACACATGGGTGTGCGTTTGTGTACATGTGCGTTTGTGCATGTGTGCGTTTGTGCGTTTGTGTATGTGTGCGTTGGGCGTTTGTGTGTATGTGTGTGTGTGTGTGTGTGTGTGGTGTGTGTGTGTGTGTGTGTGTGTGTGTGTGTGTGTGTGTGTGTGTGTGGGTGTGTGTTGTGTGTGTGTGTGTGTGTACGATGTGTGATTTGGTGTGTTTGCGTTTGTGCACTCACCTAGTTGTACTCACCTAGTTGGGCTTGCGGGGGTTGAGTTCTGGCTCTTTGGTACCGCCTCTCAACTGTCAATCAACTGGTGAGATGAACTGGTCAACTGTGAGTTTGTATGAACTCACCTAGTTGTACTCACCTAGTTGTGTTTCGGGGGTTGAGCTCTGGCGCTTTCGTCCCGCCTCTCAACTGTCAATCACTGGTGTGTGTGTGTGGTTTGTGTGTGTGAGTTGTGTTGTGTGGTGTTGTGTGTGGTGTGTGTGGTGTATGTGGTGTGTTGTGTGTATGTGTGTGTGTGTGTGTGTGTGTGTGAGTGTTCGTGTGTGTGATGAAATATCTACGGTGTGCCTTTGAGACTGGCTGAGGCTCACACAAGCAGAGCCTGGGTATAGATTATGAATCCTAACCTGTGAAAGTATTGGTACATAAATACTTCGGTCGTTGCATATAAAGTGAACAACTTACCCATGAGAACCGTATCCTATATACATGCTTCATGAATAAAGTATTGTGACTGGTATGTATTATCAATCCCCGTGCATCCAGACATGTTTTTAGCGATTCTTCGGGTGTATTCACCTGTATTCCGGGAATATACTTGAATTATGGTCAGATTTTACTAGTAAGACTTAGGAATACTGAATAGTTGTTTGTTTTAAGTTAATTATTCTTTTTTTTGTTTCTGGCTTTTCTTTTAAGCAATGTACCATATCAATGTACCAATACGTATATGAAAATGCTCTGTCGGCTTTAAGGCGATGGTTCGTTCCTTGAAATTAACTTATTTAGGCTCTTACCTTTGGCAGATAAAATTATGAGAATTTGTTGCCAACATGCGTACTGTTTATCAGTCAGCTGTACGATATAGATCTATCGTTGGGAAAAGTCTGAAACCTTTATAAAGTGACGGATCGTCAGAGTTTTTAAATTTTAAAATGGTACGATGGTCAAAGTCTTCATATTTCCAATGTATACAGTGAGATAAAGTTTGCAGACTTCAGAAGGGTATAGATGGTCAAAGTCTTCAGACTCATAGTCTATGCAGGCGATGAGTCACAATAACGTGGCTAAGGATATGATGAACAACACACACATCGAAGATGAGAGACGACGACGTTTCGGCCCGCCTGGACCAATGTCAAGTCGGATGTGCACAGTCGTCGACTAATGTCCAGGATGGACCAAAACGTCGTCGTCTCTTCATCTTCTGGTGTGTGATTTGGTCATCACATATACATGCACCACCTCCACATTCAGACATACAAATGTGTGTGTGCACGTTTGCTTTGTTTGCCAGATTAAAAAGTTAAAAGTTCCACCACATATTTCTGTCAAAGAACAGTTGTATTCACTAATATATTTCATAACGTTTTTAAGCTGCTACACGTTCAAGACAGCTTAGATATACATATTCGCACAGTTTTTTAGCTTCTTGTTTTTTGTTTGATCTATAAAGGTATCACTTATTCCCGAACCCACTCGTCAAGTAACTGGATGTTCGTGGAGTTTGATAAGTGAGTGAGAATAACTGATGGTTTTCATGTGTATAGTATTTTCCTTTCTCATTCGAAAGGTATTTACAACCCGGTCATAGAGTCTCAAGTTCCATATATTTTCGTAAATTTTAAACTTCATGTCAGTTATACGTACACGAGAAATTGCAATTTTTTAGTCAAATGTCCGAATACCCGGAGCTTTACGTATGTTGTATCCCTTTACAAAGTTTCATGATTTTTTTTACTCAAAGATATTCATTGAGTGGTTCACTCTCAGAGATTCAGCTTGCTCAAGGAAATCGTGTAAACTTAATGTTTTAAATCGTGATTCACTCACAAAGATTCTTAACTGAGTCACAGATACGTGCATGTCTGAAGTCCGTAAATCAACTTGCTCACAACATAAGGACGAAGGGAGTCGGCGGTGGGGTGGGGTTTTAAGGTTATAGGGGGGGGTGATTGAGAAGGGTCAGGCGTTTCAGAAAGTCAGGGAGAATGAGAGGGTGAAAGGGGGGGAGAATTATGAGAGTCAGAGATAAATTGAAGGGTCAGTAGGATTGAGAGGGACAGGGAGATTGAGAGTATCAGAGAGCATTGAGAGGAGGGGGGTGGGGTCTGTGGGGATTTAATGGTCAAGAGGACTGTGGTCAGGGGAAATGCAGAGGATCAGGGGAGGATTGAGAGGGATTGGAGGGTCAGGAGGTGATTCGGAGGGTGATAGGGGATAGATAGACATGGTGGGGGCAGGTGGCAACACACACAACGCTCCCGCCACTGCCAAGCCCGAGTCAACATGTGACAATCAATATTCATCCAGCCGATTGCACTACCTGCCACCCACCTCAGTGTCGGTGCCTGGACACCAGGTGACTTATTGATGACGTGTCACGTCTCTGCTGGTACCTGAGCGCAAGGTAACTTTGATGACGCATCACCTAAGTGTCTGTATTTAGGCCCTAGGCGACGTATTGTTGACGTGCCATCTCAATGTTGGTACCTTGAAAGTAGATAACTGATGACGTCTTACTTCTGTGTGGGTTCCATGTGCATTACGTGACTCACTAATGATGTGTCACCATAGTATCGGTACCTGAGCACTAGATTACTGACTAATCTAGTGGGCAATTTCGGAATTTATACCTAGATGTTTTGTGATTCATTTACGACATTAGACACCTTAGAAATTTGTGCCTGTTGCCATATCAACATAATTTTATAAGAATATTTTAAGTGGCGATTATATTGTTAATAAATTTTCTCATTATTAGTATGTGTATTAATATCAATCTGATATTCGGTCAGTCATCCATAATATTAAGTTATGCTATGTATTTGGTCCTCTTTTTCCAAGCAGTGATGATCTATGCAAAAGCTCAGTGACATAAATTAGCTGTCCAGGCAAATTAATCTTCTTACGAAATACAATTACAAATCACTCCGGAGTATAATTAGATTTCGTACCCATGATATACAGACCCATGGGGACAGCGTTGTTATTATACTGACCAATGGGAAACTGTGAGTTATGGATACTGACTGAGGGGACGTGCGCGGTTTAGATATAGAACTATTGTGCCTTACAGTTTACGGATTCATTCTGACGGGGCCGAGCTGTTTGTATACAATCTAACAGTGAAATATTACGTCATACGCCGCCCTTTTAACTGTCAGGGTCTGACAGCAGCTGGTAATAGTAATACGTATCCTGACCCAGCGTAATTAACCTTGCCTGACCTAACCTATTCATCATTGCCTCACCTAATCTTACCTAACTTGACCTAACATTATTATTTTTGTCCAATCTCTTTATGTCGCTTAACCTAGTTTTATCTGACCATTTCTTACCTAATTTACCTTGCCTAATCTATCATATTTAATGTCAACTAAACTAATCTTGCTTATCCAAACCAAATATGTTCTATTAGGTGAACTAAAGCCAAAAGGTCAATTGTGTATAATATCACTTTGATATTGTTAAAAAGTAATAATTATTAAACAAAATGCACTTAGTGACAAAAATGTAAATATATGAACAATGTGGAGAATTTAAACAAACATTTATAATATTTGAGATTATAAATTTAATATAGAAACAAAGCTCCATGTCCTATGGGTTCCTGTTACCTATGCTTAATATAAATTGTTGTTTATATTGTTGTACACTAGTTATTTAATATAAGTTTTAGGAGCATATAAGAGAGAATCAAAATACCAGAGCATATATGTTGCCCTTTGGCACAAGGAGCATCTAGTCTATTTAAAAAGTTTTTTTATATATTTTTTTCTCTAATGCTTTCAATGTTTGGTAAAATCTGTTCATTATATCTAGTTCCGACAGATCTCTCACTCACTTTCAGTAGATAAATATATAATTAGGAATTCCTAGCAAACTGATGATTTATTTCTTTAAACACGCGCATTCCTACAGTTAAATATACATATCTGAAGGTTCTTCATTTTGAAGATGACACATTGCTAAATTTTCATATTTGTTCAATTCTTCTATAACCAAAGGTTCATTAACATACAAATGACGCCTTCTTACCTTTAGATATTTATCGAATTTATCTCCGGGTGTTTTTCTAGAATATATTCATATTATTTTAGGATGCATATATGATATATATTACACTCCTCTCATGGCAGTCATAACAATGGATACTTAGGTAATCAAACAAATGACATTCTTACTCATGGACACATAATCCATGTAGCATACTCTGCACAGTGTATCTTCAATACCGTTGTATATTTACACAATCCATCTGAATCTCTTTATTCTATCATCTTTGCTATGCAATTTTCCTTTCTTGGTTGCATGGCAGTACTTGTGCTTAACCCACTGGATAACTATAAGCACCCCATGTTGGATAAAATCTATGGCAAACTCTGACTTCTCAGAGGAAAATGATTTTTTTTTAAACCTGTCAACAAGCGACTCTTATATTGTTCAAACTCTTTCCATGTTATATCTTTATGATACATATTTTTGGTCAAATATTTATTAATTAAATATCAACAAGCTTGTGTTTCATGCATGCAAATTTCAGTCAGATAAATAAGCTCAAAACTCAAGGACATCTTGTTTCAAAATATATTCTTCTCCCTTTTGAACTCAATATTTCAAACAAAATAAAGCCATCAAATATATTTTTTTTAGATAGCTGAATATCATCTTACCCCTTTTTCTTTGTTTTTAAATGTTTCTTCATCTCATTTATTAGGTCAATTAAATTCATGTTAGCAATTTTTAACCCATTGAGCTCCCTAGCCTGAAAGAGAGCTCAGTGGGATAGATATGATTGGAAAAGGAAAAGCAGTGGAGCCCAGTTGCCTATTTACACCTGACTGGAGCTCTCCACGGGCATTCCTATGAGTTTTAATATGAACTTTCTTTCTTTTCTTTCAGCTATCGGCCTGCTGTCGTAAAAGCATTCGAGTGAGTTTACAAGTTTATTTCATTGTTTAACTGCTTTTGTAGGTGTATATATAGGCAAGATAGATACTGATATGTGGGTTGAGAAAGTTAGAATATTCAAGTTAATGTTTAAGCTTTTAATGTCTGAAATAATAGAAATAATTATAAATAAGACAATTACAGTTAAAACTACGTAGGTAAAAGGTAACGGTAAAGTAAATCTAGGTAACTAGATACACAAGATAAAATAATATTGAGAGTTATGAAGAAACTTACTACAATGCCGTAGTGCTTGCATGAAGGTGAAGGAAAACCCCAGAATATGTGTAAGTGTATTAAAAACTAATTTCGGATGTCACCTACATCCTTGCTCAAGGTACTGTAAACAATGTTTTGAGCATTGTATATTTTACAATGTTGTGCTCGTGTTTTTGAATTTCTGTGTTTATTCGCTTCTTGTTATAGTATACAGATTAGTCTAGTTATAGTTTTCTAACAAACTATATCTATAGTATTTTATTTTAAGATTTTGAAAGGTGTATGGTGAGTATGAGTGAGTGCACATTCGCCTCATTCTCACCCCTCGTATCTCAGACCTTATATCTTGCCCTTTATCCCTATTTCCTTGTGATTTATACCTCATTCCTAACACCTTATAGCTTATCTTTCATCCCACACACATTTTCCTTCACATCTTATTCTTTGTACCTTATCCTTCACTCCTAACTTTTCACACCTCATCCCTCTCATCAATTCTATTCTTACATATAGTTTCTGACACATCCATCCTATCAACATCTCTTCCTTTCCTTCCACCTCCTTGAGGCCTGTTCCATTCCTCTCCCGTCAACTCTCCCTCGTATCTTCCTGTCTTATCAAGTTCTCAGGTTTTCTGCTCATAATTTATTCATTCGCAACTTTCATCCTCATGTACACGCTCCTCATACCCCCCCCCCTCCTTCTCACAACCCCCCCCTCTCTCTCCTTCATCTACTTCCTTTCAAGCCCACTTCTTCCTCATCCAAACTCTACCTCACATCACATTCTTCATTCTCACCCTCACATCCTTTTCTCCCCCTTACTCACATTCATGTTTCACAAATCCCTTTTATTGTACCTCCCTAAACGTCTTCCTCGTCACTCGTCATCCAACTCTTTCATATTTCCTTCCTTCCTCTCAAGAACACACCCACACCACATCCCTCTTCCACATCCTTTCCCTTCCTCAAACCCCAACACCTCTTTCCATCCAAACCCCTTCCTGACATCACCCACCCTTAAATCCTTAACACTCACAGTTTTCACATTCATCCCTCAGTCCCGTATACCTAATCCCCCATCACTCACACCTCATCATTCACTGACAAATCTCCAACTCTCACTCTCTTAAATAATCCCTTCCTTTCTCCTCTCACAATTTCAAACCTCATCCCATCCCCCCATGACTCATTCCCTCATATTCCTCATTCGCATCTTCCATACATTACTTCCAATATCACTTCTCCGTTCTCTTTACGTCTTCTCTCATACCTACTTCCTCAAACATGCCTACCGTCCATGCTCTTTCCTCACACTTCCTCTTTCTCGTCATTTCTACTTTCTGTCCCTTTCTGTCTCTTGTGTGTGTGTTTCCTCTTCCTCGCGTATTCCCTCATAACGTCTAATTAATGCATATTTTCTTTCTGCAAACAGCACTATTCCTCAGTAATTTACTTTCTTTATACATTCTCTTACCTCATATCGCCTTCCCTCACTCATTCCCTTACCCAACTCCTCCTTCCCTCACTCATTCCTTTACCCATCATCTCTTTCCCTTCCACCTCCCCTCTCAAACACATCATATCTCCTTTAGTTATCCCTCCCCCCGTAAAGCCGTCCTTTTCATCTTCTTTCTCCCCACTTCTTCATTCCCTGCCCCTCCCCCACCCCACACCGCCATTCTAAACACCTTCCCTCTTCCCTATGCATCCCTTTTCCATGTCGCCTTCCCCATCGCCTTCCCTACCCACCCCAAATACTTCCTCCTACAACACACTACCCTATATCTCCCTTCTTCCCAATTTGTCTCTCCCCTCCCTTTAACGGCCCACCTCAAAATCCCCCCTCTCTCCTTTACCACTCTCTACCCACATTCCAGCCTACCTATCACCTCCCCTCTATCCCTCCCCCATCCCCAACTTCTGCCTTCACCATCATTCTCCCATCCCAAAACCCACCTTCTCCCTTCCCCCTATCCGCTTCTAACTCTCCCAGCTATTCTCCCTTCCAGAATAAATATCATCGAGATTTCCACAGTTTTCAATTGCAATATGTTATAATGTTTTTATCAGCAGTAATTTAGGTATTGGCAAAGGTAAGTGCGTAATTAAACTCTGTAAATTTCTTCCACCGTTTGTGAACGGAGAGAACACACGTAAGTTTATGTATAACAGTTTGTATTGTCTACTTTTTTTGCATATATATATATATATATATATATATATATATATATATATATATATATATATATATATATATATATATATATATATATATATGTGTGTGTGTGTGTGTGTGTGTGTGTGTGTGTGTGTGTGTGTGTGTGTGTGTGTGTGTTCTGCAGTGTCTTAAATATAGTTATGCATATCGTATGTTAACTATCTTAACAGTGTTATTTACTTGCTGGCATTTAATATTCTGTGCTTTGTTTATTCTTTATTATGTATATATATACACACATATTTTTTTAATTGGCTTTTAACTTACAATGACGATTTCAGACATTTGCGGTATTAATGTTTGTTTTCAGGTCCAAAACTTCTAGAATTTTTAAGTAAAAAATTATTTTGTAAGTAGCAATCCAATTCCAAGGACCTTAGGTCCTTGGAATTGAATTGTTATTTAGAGGAGGTAAGCAGGGGACGGAAGGCAGGGGCGAGGATGCAGAAAACTTGAGAAGGAAACAGGATACCTGTCGGAGGTGGGAGTTACGCCTCCGTGACCCCAACCACTGTGGGTATTGACTTGCTGTGGTACTATATGGTCTTTAAGTTCAAGTTCAATTATCAAACAACAAGTTCAAGTATGTTTATTGAGACAAGAAAGAATTACATCTCAATGGGATAGAGTAGCTTAGGCTATTTCTACTTCCCTATATGGTCTTCTTCGCACTCCATATGCATTTCTGGGTGTCGCAAAGGGGTTCGGGTTCCAGGCAAATTTTTACCTACAGTTGTTTAATAGTTCTCCTTACGAAAAAGTATGATAATTAATTAATACCTTAAGGGTAATGTGACCTTAAATGTATTAATCAGTGAGATCAATTTATCTTAGTGCTCCATACTCACAGGAATAAAATTGTTAAGCCAGTGTGCAAATAGTTCCTTCGAAAGAATTAGATTTAACGCAAACTAAAAACTAATAACATAATACAAATTTTTATATACCATAGGTTTCTAATTTAATAAATTGCACAAAACAAATATGATTACAGTGGTTTCTAATATAGTATATATATATAGAATAATATTATATAACAATAATATAAATGTATTTACCTCTATTTATACTGTTGTTTTATGAGTTATTTTATAAGCATAGAATCTGTTACGCCACATCTTGGATTCAGACATTCCACGCCAACTGAATGAGAATGCTAGAATTATGTGTATTTCAAATCCTGAAACACAGTTAATTCTCTCTCAAATGGATAAATCTTAAATCTCCCTGCTTACTGTATAAAGACGAGAGGCAATGTGGAAATTTATGTAATTCCAAGAGATAGAAATTTGATCTCCCGTTTTTGGTTATTGAGAAGTTGACCACATAAATTGATAAGTTGAGCGGCTGGAACTGAGCGTAGAGTGGTTCAGCAGAATGTAATTTATCAATTTTTACTTTTTATGCGATGATTTAGTTTGTATAAATGACATTTATTAAAGATGGGCTTAAACAATTATTTTTAACAAGGAGGCGTAACTATGATAATGACCTGTAACTATTAACGTTAGCGAATCACTCAATAGGTCTTCGTTTTTACTCATTAATGGCATCGTGGGTCGTCACAAGCCTATAACGTCCTTCGTGAAGCAATTTCAGGCAAACTTCCCCACAGCAATTCTCCAAACAGCGAGCAAACTCAATCATTCAGCGACATTTATCTGCGTTCGTCGTCTCTTCGGCAGTGATTCTATTATCGGGGAATTTCTCAATAACACTCGTATAGTCACTGTAGCGAAAATACTGCTGATATCGTCATTATGTAAACGAAGCATATGGAGATGAAGCTTCGGAATGGATGGTTATTTCGTACTGTCGTATGGGGTCCTTGGCAGACGTCACAGTGGAATTTTATGATTGACCACTCTGTGACAAAATGTGTGTTTCTGTCTTGCCAAGAAGGTCGTGTTAGTATACATGATTACACGACTAGTTATGAAGTGTATTGTAATGTACTTTAAGCTTTTGCTTAACTTGGAAACATGTATATGGCTACAGTTTTATAGCAACCAATATAATATATAAAAATTAATCAACATATATCTTTGCACCTATTTTTATACAACTACATAAAAGAAAGAAATAGGTTCAGTGCCCTAAGCACTCCAGCCCGCCCCTAATGTGCAGTGTTCCCGACACAAGCAAACCTTTGTTATTTGCACGACTCTCGGAGGCCCAAATCGAAAGGGAGCATCTCAGGTCAGAATTAATAGTTCTTCTGATATTTCTTGCTCGTTTTCTCGGGCGAATATTGGTATTGTTATGAGCTGAGTATGCAAATGCATATGCAAATAAGGAACATTATCTCTCCCGATGCTACATCGTGCGTTTTAGTGGTATTTATGTAGGAACTAGAGCACAGCTGGTCTTTACAGTGATGAAATAAGCGGGAAGGATCTTTCTTGCTTCCTGCTCTGGTTGTTCACCCCTTCTCTCCTTCCTTTTCTCTCTCGAAGAGAAAGAAGCAATCATTTTCCTTAACAAATTCGTGATTAAATCAGATTATTGAAAGAGATAAATATCCGAAAGAAAGTGAGAGATAAATGGGGGTAAAGAAATGAGGAGGAATAATAAGGATTTACATATAAATAAATGATCGTGCAAGTAAAACGAAAGAGAATCCGCATGTAAGACAGATATAGAGGGAGAAAGGGAAGTAAGAAATGAGAACCAAAATTACCTACCAGAAGGAGAGGGAGAGAGAGACAGGTGAATAACCGCTGGTTCCTAATTCATTGAAATAAGGAGAGACAGAGAGTGAACAATTGCAAGAGATACAGTGATAGACAAAGGCATATGAGAGATAAAGTTCTTTAAAACACTACCTCTCACAAACACACACACACACGGGTTTGATTGACGGTTGAGAGGCGGGACCAAAGAGCCAGAGCTCAACCTCCGCAAACACAACTAGGTGAGTACAACTAGGTGAGTACACACACACACACACACACACACACACACACACACACCACACACACACACACACACACACACACACGCACACACACACACAGATATATATATATATATATATATATATATATATATATATATATATATATATATATATATATATATTATATACATAAAACCTGTCTCCTGATGCCCACATATAAAGAATAACATCGCCGTATGCAAGCCTGACTAACATACGACTGCCATCAAGAACCTGTGTAAAAAATCATTCAGAACCTTTTTATGCTACATAAGTAAGACCAATCCGGGAGTATAGGCCCAGCATGGAGCCCGTACCTTGTCAAGCACAAGACGAAGCTGGAAAAAGCTCAAAGGTATGCCACTAGGCTAGTCCCAGAACTAAGAGGCATGAGTTACGAGAAAAGGCTGCGTGAAATGCACCTCACGACACTGGAAGACATAAGAGTATGGGGAGACATGATCGCTACCTAAAAATTCTCGAAGGAATTGACAGGGTAGATGCATAAACTGTTTAACACGGGTGGTATGCGAAGAAGGGGACACAGGTGGAAACTGAGTACCCACATGAGCCACAGAGACGTTAGAAAGAACTTTTCTGTATCAGAATAGTTAACAGACGGAATGCATTAGTCAGTGATGTGGTGGAGGCAGACTCCATACACAGTTTCAAATGTAGATTTGATTGAACACAGTAGGCTCAGGAATCTGTACACCAGTTGATTGACAGTTGAGAGGCGGGACCAAAGTGCCAAAGCTCAAACCCCACAGCATAACTATGGGAGTATACACCCACCCACACACACACGCGCGCGCGCGCGCGTATGCACGCACACACGCACACAGTGTGTTAGAGATAAATATACGTAGTACACATGATAGAGGAAAGTAGATTGTTAGAAGGAGCCCGGGGCCTCGCGGCTGAGTGGACAGCACTATGGGGTCGTACTCCTAATGGCCCGGATTCGATTATCGGCCGAGGAGAAAACAAATGGGCAGAGTTGCATCACCCTGATTCGCCTGTTCAACTAGCAATCAATATATACCTGGGAGTTAGACAGCTGCTACGGGCTGCTTCCTGTGGATGTGTGTGTGTGTGTGTGTGTGTGTGTGTGTGTGTGTGTGTGTACAAACACACACAAAACAAGAAGCAAAGATTTTTTATCATTACTAACACATTTTGGTACATCTGCATTTGTGCAACTACCCAGCCTATATTAAAGGAGGTAAAGAGTGTGTGTCAGGAGCTAGCTACATGATGCTAAATACCCCCATCACACAGGATGGTTAGTCATACAGGGCTACGTGATAATTACCCTGCACTGGCAAACTTTCTGACCTTTTGTGGATATCATCAAGGGCACAGGAGTGAATATGGAATCAATGACACTAAAAAGTCCCGATCTCGCATGATGTTTAGACGTATAGGGGTATATATGAGCAGTAGCCTGCAATGGAAAAGTTTGGGTGCATCGTGAGAATATCAACAAGAACACGAGAGTTAATAAAGGTAAGGCAATTATGAGGATAGAGCGCCATGGCAATTCGACTATATAGCCCTTACTAGGGGTCAGGATAAGAATTTGGGATTGGACGTGGGTAAGGAATGGGTAATAACGTGTATGCAATGCTCCAGGTACCTCATGCAGGGGGATTTAAAGGGTCTATTACATATGTTTTATTAACACATTTAGGTACATGTGCATTTGTACATCTTCCCTTGACTATATGAAGGGGGAGTACAGTATGTAAAAAAAACGAGCCATGTGATTCAAAAAATCCCTATCACACAGGATGGTTAGTTATACAGGTCCATTACTTTTTTTTAATAATACATTAGATACTCCTGCATTTTTGCAGCTACCCTAGACTGTATGAATTGGAGTACAGCGTGTCAAAAAAGCTAGCTACGTGGTACTAAAAAATCACGCAGGAAGGTTAGTCATACAGAGTCATGAAGTAGTTTCCGCTGGCAGACTCTGGGAGCATTATGAGGATATCATCATCAACACCAGAGTGTGTAAGGTAGCAGTGATACTAAAAGTCCCCATCTCACAGGATGGTTAGTGCTACAGGGCCTTATGTTCAGTAATCTGTACTACTGTCCATTACAATTATACAATGTAATGTAAAACTCTACGTTCCGGTTCAGCCACATTTCATTTACTGCTGCTCACCCTTCTCGACTGTAAAGAAATTCTACGCAAACATTCCTTCTAAAGCACCATCCGAACAAAATATTTATCCAAGGAGGAATAAATTAGGTTGAAATCCCCGATGCTCGTGAAGACTCATTACCAATAAAATTCTTTATGCTGATGCATTCATTCTCGTCAAGATATTTAAAATTGAAGGATAAGTAAATTTTTATTTAATTATATATTAATTTAAATAATAATATTACCAAATATTAATAATAATATTAATGGTAATGAAAATAAAATGTAGTAATATTACTGAAACTAATGCAAATGCATAAATATTATTAAATAATTTATTAATGTTTTCCAAGGATGTTACATGTCATTTGGAACTTCGTTGCATCCGATGACCAGCAGACCTTTTCTCACTTCCCCAATGATTGAACAATAGAATATAACATTCCTCGTTGGGACTGAATCATTCTTCATAGACTTCCCAGGCATTGTAACACCTAGATTCTTGTAGGAATCCGGGGTCAAGGGAGTAAATAGCTCCATAAATATCAGAGCTGGCGGTGACAGATGTTGAGGCGAACACGGCGGTAGTCGAGTAGGCGGCAATAATGAGGAGTTTCGTGGCATAATATCCAGAAGGTGACAGGAGAGTCATGAGGGGTGATGAAGAGAGGTGGGAGGAGAAGGTGATAAATGATCGGACAACTCCAGGAGACCTTAGTAAGGGTTAGACAGGGAAATAAATGATCAGCAATGAGTGGATGGGATTTCGGGAAGCAATCAAGTGTTATCCATAAAGTTGGGAAGTTTCTCTAGCGCGTCTCTATAGATAAATTGTATAGTTAGAAATGGCCAACCAGATTCAGAAATACTGGCGTTCCGTCAGAAGGGCGGAGAGGACCGGTCGTGTTAAGGCTCGGTCAGCTAACATGACGAATATGTAAATTCACACAAGGACCTTTTGTATACAAATGTCATCTACTATCCAGCAAATTAAGATTCTGATGGGAGGTCTGAGGTCTATATTCATGAGCCAGAAGTGGAAATAGATCTGTCGATGGATCTATGACACAGAGCAAGGAATTTTTCAGTCAAAATCATGGAGGTTCGGTCACTGGACTACAGTTTATGACCAGCAGTTGTCTCCTAAGGGTAAGGAATAAGTTAAGTTCGGTCAGTGGGGAATGTAGGGTTATTATCAGGTGCTGTCAGTTTACAATTTAGTCATTTAATATGCAACCGTATACCCATCCCGTGAGCTGTGGAGGAAAGGGTTACAGAGGCCTATAATGGGTTCAGAAACTAATCCCCATAGTTCAGTTAACTAAGCAAATAACAATCTTGTGATACTAGTTATACTTTTATATTACACATTTACATACATATACATAAACACATACAGGAATACACGCACACACACACAAAGATATACATCTAGGCCAACATAAAAACTGCCTTTAGAAACTTATGTAAGGAATCGTTCAGAACCCTGTTTACCACTTATGTCAGACCAATTCTGGAGTATGCAGCTCCAGCTTGGAGTCCATACCTAGTAAAAGACAAGACAAAGTTAGAGAAGATTCAGCGTTATGCCACCAGACTCGTTCCGGAACGGACAGGTATGAGCTACGAGGAAAGGCTAAAGGAGCTGAAACTCACGTCCCTGGAAGACAGAAGAGTAAATGGAGACATGATAACCACCAACAAAATTCTCAGGGGAATTGACAGAGTGGACAAAGACAAACTCTTCGGCACGGGCGGAACACGAACAAGGGAACACAGGTGGAAACTGAGTACCTAAATGAGTCACAGAGACATTAGAAAGAGCTTTTTCAGTGTCAGAGTTGTTAGTAAATGGAATGCATTAGGCAGTGATGTAGTGGAGGCTGACTCCATACACAGTTTCAAATGTAGATATGATAGAGCCCAGTAGGCTCAGGAATCTGTACACCAGTTGATTGACAGTTGGGACGCGGGACCAAAGACCCAAAGCTCAACCCACGCAAGCACAACTAGGTGAGCACAACAAGGTGAGTATCTAGGTGAATACACGCAAATTCACACACACCGCAAAAAACTACATTGAAGGGTGAGGGAATGCTAAAGAGCTCTCGATCCTGCAAGGTTCCTTCTGCAGTAGCATGTTACATAATCCAGGCAAGACAAGGCAACTATATTTGGGGCCCAGCATGGAAACGGAAATGAAGGAGGGGGGAGGGGGGTCCATATATCTGACCTGCATTGTCTGGTTTCTGTTTAGAATTAAATTGCCTTTAGAATTATCCCTTAACAGTCTCTATACAAGGCGAAGAGTCACAATAACGTGGCTGAAGTATGTTGACCAGACCACACTGGTCTGGTCAACATATGTCGTCCCTTCAACTTCTAGTGTGTGGTCTGGTCAACAGTCTCTATACAAGGCAGTTTACATCTGCAATGAGTCAGTTACACAGTAAATAATCCTGCTCAACACCAATCTAAATGAGCGTCAGCTTTACAGTCATGTGCATGCTATGATCTATTTCATGCACTGATGGTAATTAATGATGGAACTTTCCTTACCATCCGTAAGCAAATGTTGGTTATTTGGCTAAGATTCCTGGCAGCCAGTTTTCTTACATAATGCACTGCATATTTTACAGTATTGATGACTTCCATAAAAATGCATCGTGTTGGGAAATATTAAAACGTCAAAATATTGACACAATCTATCCATTGGTCTCAAAAGATCAAATGAGTGGCTTTGGTTCCTACTCGTCTAGTGCGGTTCAATAGTTGCATTTATTTCAGGCTTGGAAATCTAGAGAACTGGTCGACCTAGTCATGGATGACCTAGACCGCGCAGGCACCAATTTTCATCTCTACTGCCCATTAGCTTATTTGAATGACGTGCGGATGGGAATGACGGAAACCGGGAGAAGGAGAGGGGCAGTAGAGGGGAGAAGAACTGTGAGCAAGAGAAGGAAACTGTAGAAGGTAATGGTGAAAGGAAGCAATGAGGAGAAGGGGCTGCAGGAAAAATTAGAGATGGGAAATTTGTGGGGAGAAAATTTAATCCAAGGGTAAGTAGGATTAGAAATTATGAAAAATAAATAACTATTAGTCAAAGAATAATGAAATAATGTATGGTAAACGATTTAGATGAATGTAGGATAGAAACAAAACTGAGAAGAATAAGACAGGAAAATGAGAGGGCAAGACAATAGTTAAGAAGACAGATGAGAGAAGGAGTATACAACAAATAACATTGAGAGATGTCAATTATAAAGAACAGACAAAGACTATCAGACGAGTGAAAAGTATAAATGTGAGAAACAGGGGGGACAGAGAACGGCAATGGTTACAGATTATTAGGAAATGATGATGATACAGTGCGTGAGAAAGAATGACAGAGAGATAAAAAGAGAAAGAGAGAGAGAAAATAAATCTAAAAAAAAAAGCCTAAATGAACTGTAAATTGGAATTAAATTCGTTACGAAATGAGGGTGAGAAATGGGAACCGGAAAGAGAAAGAAAGACAGCCGGACCGGGACACAACAGTAACATATGAGAAAGAAAAACAGTAAGAGCCAGAACACTGTTTTTATCACAACCACTCATATGGAGTGTCTCGGTTTGGGCCACTATATCCCTACAACCTCCGTTGTTTCTGCCTCCTGCTTCCAAGATGGTGGTAGAGATAGGGGAGACGGAAGAGAGGGTGAGAAGAGAGAAGGGAGAGCAGTTGAAAGAGTGGGGTGAGGAGAGAAAAGGGAGAGGATATGGAAGAGTGGGTGAGAAGAGAGAAGGAAAAGGAGAGGATGGATGGAATGTATAAATGGAAGAAAAGTAGTAGAAAAGTAAACGTGTAGGGATAGTGAAGGATATGAAAAATGAGAGAGGGAGGGAGGGAGTAAGGGAGTGGAGCTGAGAGGACAGATACACAGCTGAGGAGAGTTTCATAAAACTATCAACAGCAGGTCAACCAATATTGAAGCCATAATGGCCCCGCACAGGCAGCTGATAACAAGTCGTTGTTCGATATCAAGCGGCTCTTGGTCTTTCTTTTTTATGTAGACAGGAACTACATCAACCTTCTTCCATGAGCAGGCCCATAGTAGTAGTAGTCCTCTACTACGTCTACTACTGTGCTGGAAGTAGTAGAGACGAGTGAGTGGGGACGCCAGCTGCTCTACTTTGCTCCGTGATAGCCTTCAGCTTACCTTGTCTGCCTGTCCCGCCATACTAACTTTGATTGATTGAATGAGTTGGTGGTTGTTTTACATGTGTAGTGAAACTGGATGACGTTGCGGTCGCTTTACCTGTGAAGATTGACTGTGTAGAGTGACTGGTCGCTAAACTTATGTTGAGTGATTAAATGATATGTTGGTACTCTTATCTATGAGAAGTAATTTATAGATATGTTGGTCACCTTAGCTATAAAGAGTGATTTTTAGGTATAAGGGACGTCATCATGTTTAATAACCACAGCTGCAAACTTCAACTTTCACTAGCAGGAATATGCATCTTTTCGTGTTTATTGGTTGTGCTCGTCCCATCCTTTGCTTAAATAGACGAATTATGCCATAGAGAGAAATATTTCCCCTGATGTTCTTTAAATAAGAAGAACTGCATTCTGAACCTCATTCCTTCTGGTCACAGACTTCATGTTAATTCTATTTCTCATCAAAAAGTCACTAATCAGAATTACGAAAACCACGTCACTAAATTATTGATGTGAATAATAGATTCCGGTAACTAGCAGAAGCTAAAGTACAAACAAGTCTTTGTTTGAAAAATAGATTGAGGAACCAAAATCCTTGAGTAATCAGTCAGAGCATAAAGTTATCAGTAACTTTCTCCGGATTAGATGGTGTTCGAGAAAGAATCCAAACAATTTTTGAAAAATATATCTCATCGCTGTATATTGCAGGGAAGTACAAAGGTGGACAGCGACTGTACGTTAGGTCAATTTTCATCATGTTTACCCTTGTGTTTCTAAACCATGGCGAGTTTGGTTTTGCTAGAGTCGATTTAATAAAATAAGACTGTGCCAAGGTAGATCTGAAGAAAAACTAGGGTAGAGTCTATATTGGCGGATTTAGAACAGATCTCAATGGAGTACTGGAGTATACCTCAGCATCATGAGGCGTATGCTGGCCAAGGTTTAGATTGGTATATTGACCTTAGCTGTTCGTGAATGTAAAGCACCCCTTATCTCAGTGCACTGCCCTTGGTCCAGGCGTGCAGAGCAGCAGTTCTTTACATCAATACGCTCAACTTCGGACAGGGCACTGGGGTGTAGATGAGCTATTTCCCAGAATATACTGTACGTTGCTCTGATATGTAGAGCAGATATTTTCTGAGTTTGCTTTACTTTCCTTTAGGGCTTAGGAACAACCTCTTCATCCAGTATACCGGAAGAGGATTCTAACAGTACTTCAACTGCACGAGCACGGCCTGGGGTCAGGTATGATTTCCGATAACTTTGATAAACAGGCTTAGGCTTGGAGTGGCCTCAGGTTCACATAAAAACACAATTTATTGGTTTGGAGATTTTTGCATGGACGTGTCTCATTTTTTCTTGAACATATCTACCCCTAAACTGGCAATATATATATATATATATATATATATATATATATATATATATATATATATATATATATATATATATATATATATATATATATATATATATATATTTATATATATATATATATATATATATATATATATACATATATATATATATGTATATACATATATATATATATATATATATATATATATATATATATATATATATATATATATATATATATATAATCTTGTCTCCTTTCTCTCTCGTCTCCTTTCAAAATAAAAAATTTCGAGAGCTTTGACACGGTCTCAATAATTTTGATCAGTATTTTGACAGGCTAAATCACTAAATCTCAATCACCAATCACAAACTCCAGCTACCGTTTTCAGGCAGTTATGGACTTGTCTTGTGTTTTCTCGCTACATAGAAAATTCGGTCATTTCATTTGCCAAGTTTGAAAAGTTGTTTTGAACATTTTTTCACTATAGTGAAACATTTTCAAGACAACTCATGAGACTGCCCTCTCCCCTACCCAACTCCAGCCTTTATCATTACCAGATCCCACTACTCCATCTACTGCTGACGTACACCATGTTCATACGTCCGTTACAAAGTGTTATTAGTAAACATAATGAGCTCTCATCTCTTGGCTAGATTACCATTATATCTTTGTGACAGGTATGGAACCCTCACTCATCTCAGCTCACATCTCAGTAGCTCTCATCTCGTCAGCCTTCATCTGGGCCCTATAACTCTCGTACTCTCATCATCTGTCCACTTAGCCTCATTCCTCGTCCCAATAATAGAACTCTGATGCTTTCAGCCCCTCTGGTTGAACATCAGACTCCCCGGTTATCTTAGTCTTCCACTTCCGAACACCACGACTCTGGCCCGTTCAGCATCGTTCGTTTGAGCACCGGAACACCCTGGCCGTCTGATCACCTCGTCCTCTAGAAGCAGAAGAGATATGACAGTTTTTCATCTCTCGCTTGAACATCAGAACCGTGACCCCCTTCTCGGTACCCTTTTTCTCTCAGCTGCTGAGTTCGGGCTCATTCTTTACGTTTTGAATTTCAATACTCGGGCTCAACATCTCAGCCCATTTTTTTAGAGCAGTCGTGGCCCTCTAAGCCCTTCTCGCAAGAACACCAGCTCTCTCAGCTCCTCTTCTCTGAGCTTTCGCTCTCAGCACTCTCAGCCCCTATCTTCTTAGACTGAGAGATTTAGATCCTACTCAGACCGAAGGCGGCCAATCCAATAAAGATCATTATCCCTCCCTTCGCTTTCCTCCTCCTCCTCCTCCTCCTCGTCTCCTCCTCGTCGAAAGTAGTGTTCTGCGAGAAACATGAGTGGGAACGGCGCTCTTGGTCATCAGGGATGTGGTATAGGTGCTTTGGCGGAGGAGAGAAATGATTCCCTCATCCGTTATTCAGAAGGTGTACCATCAAACTTATTCGCGAATTCGGATTGGCTTCTGAATCTCTCTCTCTCTCTCTTTCTCTCTCTCTCTCTCTCTCTCTCTCTCTCTCTCTCTCTCTCTCTCTTTCTCTCTCTCTCTCTCTCGCTTGCTCGCTCGGTCTGGATGTTAATGAGCAGATCAAGAGGCAAAGGAATAACAACTACTAATATAAACGCGTCCTCTAAGCTGTCCTTTACTGCAAGTCTCCACTAGTGATTGATGTTCCTGTTGAAGTCCGTCGCCCTCCAGCCTCGAGCACCAGTCTCGAGCAGCTACTTATCAAGGGCAGCCATCGGAGATCAAATGTGTGAAGAGCGAGGGAGGGTGTGAGAGAGAGAGGAGAGGAGAGGGAGGGAAGCAGGCAGGAGAGGAGGGTAAGAGTACAAATGAGTAAGGGAGGATAAAGGGTGGTGAAGGTTTTAGGTAAGAAAGAGACGAGGAGAAGGAAGGGAGACGGATGGGTGAGAGAGAAAGCGCGAGAGGTAAGGAGGGAGGAAGCAATCGAGAGAGAAGGAGGAGTAATTGAGCGATATGGTTGAAGAGGCTGCGGGCCCCTCGCCGCCCACCTCACCAATCAGATAAGCAGCTGGAGAACCTTGTTGCTCCTCACTTCAGATAAATCTCCCCTCCTCTCTCTCTCTCTCTCTCTCTCTCTCTCTCTCTCTCTCTCTCTCTCTCTCTCTCTCTCTCTCTCTCTCTCTCTCTCTCTCTCTCTCTCTCTCTCTCTCTCTCTCTCTCTCTCTCTCTCACTCACTCACTCGTCCTTATCTTCGTCCATATAATATAAGAGATGGAGACTGACGATGGGAGACTCGAACGACAATCCAGGTAAAGCCGAGCCAACAGTATACACGTCGTCGATAATGAGCTCTGCAGCCCTCGCTAATTGCCTTGTCTTTGTCAGCTCTGACTGGCTAACCGAGGTTATTTGGCGGTCGGTGTGTTGTATGATGTATGCTAACTTGCATGTTGTATTCCCCTCGCCGGTGTATGGTACCTCACTTCACCTGCGTATGGTATTTCCTCACGACCTACGTATAATGTCTCAATCGCATAGCTTACAATATCTCCTCTCAGTATCAATAGAGTGATGCAGGAGATGAGTCACAATAACGTGGCTAAAGTATGTTGACCAGACCACACACTAGAAGGTGAAGAGACGACGACGTTTCGGTCCGTCCAGGACCATTCTCAAGTCGATTGACAATCGACTTGAGAATGGTCCAGGACGGACCGAAACGTCGTTGTCTCTTCACCTTCTAGTGTGTGGTCTGGTCAACATCACTAGAGTGACGTGTCTTCATTATTTATGCATGGTATATATTTTGTTTTAAATGGGCATTTTCCATTGCCGCGAATGTGTTCTTTCACCTCACCTATTCCTTCATTACATTCCCACCATACCCTTATTCCTCACCCATGCCCCCTAGACACTCACTACTTCACCCGTTACTCCACATTCCTTCAACATAACATCCTCCTCACCCCATTCGCAGTATTCCCTCACCATACTCATACCCCCTACTATACTTTTTTTCTCGCGTGCACACTTCCATACAGTCATCTTCAATCATCCAAACATATCCCTCATACCTCTCATACAAACGCACATCATACCTTTAGCCCTCGAACTACCACTCTCTACCCTTCATTCCATTCTCCTAGATAATGAAGTGTGGTGAAGCTTGTTAAGAGGTAATTACACTGTTTAAGATCCCATTAAGAAGGAGAAAATCACTCTGAGCCAAGCGGAGGCTTCATTGTTCTTCCCATTAAGTGTATGAGAGATAGTTCCGCATAAAGAAGACACATCATGAGGTAGATTGAGTATTACGATGCGCTGCAGGAATACAGATTCATCCTGACCAGACCACACATAGAAGGTGAAGGGACGACGAAGCGTTTCGGCGGCCTGGACCATTCTCAAGTCGATTGAGAATGCATACTTTAGCCTCACATACTTTAGCCACGTTATTGTGACTCATCGCCTGCATACAGATCCATCCGATCTGTGCTCAGAGATCGGACACAAACGAGCATTTTTATGAATGGTTGTATGATATCCGATCATGGTGAGAAGTGACACTATTTGGTAAGAGATAAAATACAGACTGCAGACTATTTTCAGGGACCAGTGAACGAATTCAAGGTCACGATGAGAAATAGTTTCCCTATCTAAGATAGTGGATAACGATGGCAGCAGTTATGAGAAGACAGTTGGCTGGAACGGTTTAAGTTAAAATGAAAATTAACTGTGTTGTCTTTTATGGAGTGAGCAATATGAAGCGTACCTGTT
>WNGS01165339.1:2474905-2502322 GCA_020271785.1 Procambarus virginalis
CGCGTTTCGTAATAACTAATTACATTTTCAAAGACTTTTAGTTTTCTCACACAACTATAACCTTAAAGCACTAAACAGTTCTTTACTATGCTATGATTTAAACAGCTTTCATCTTTCATTTTATACCCGCGTTTTGGGTGAGGTGATATGTTACAACAGTTTTTAATGAGGTGAACAAAACTTTCAACAAAGGACAGAACACGAAAACAATGGATATTAACTGGATATTAACTGGGTAAATTGAAGGTATGAATGGAAGTAACTGCGGAAGGGCCTATGGCCCATATTTCTTGATGCTTCTATATTGGAGCGGGGTCTTGAAGTGGGTAGAATATATTGTGCATTAATTGACTGTTGATTGCTGGTGTTGACTTCTTGATGTGTAGTGCCTCGCAGACGTCAAGCCGCCTGCTATCGCTGTACCTATCGATGATTTCTGTGTTATTTGTTAAGATTTCTCTGGTGATGGTTTGGTTGTGGGAAGAGAGTATATGTTCCTTAATGGAGCCCTGTTGCTTATGCATCGTTAAACGCCTGGAAAGAGATGTTGTTGTCTTGCCTATATACTGAGTTTTTTGGGGCTTACAGTCCCCAAGTGGACATTTAAAGGCATAGACGACGTTTGTCTCTTTTAGGGCGTTCTGCTCCGTGTCTGGAGAGTTTTTCATTAGTAGGCTGGCTGTTTTTTTGGTTTTATAGTAAATCGTTAGTTGTATCTTCTGATTTTTGTCTGTAGGGATAACATTTCTATTAACAATATCTTTCAGGACCCTTTCCTCCGTTTTATGAGCGGTGGAGAAGAAGTTCCTGTAAAATAGTCTAATAGGGGGTATAGGTGTTGTATTAGTTGTTTCTTCAGAGGTTGCATGGCGTTCTACTTTCCTTCTTATGATGTCTTCAATGAAACCATTGGAGAAGCCGTTGTTGACTAGGACCTGCCTTACCCTACAGAGTTCTTCGTCGACTTGCTTCCATTCTGAGCTGTGGCTGAGAGCACGGTCGACATAAGCGTTAACAACACTCCTCTTGTACCTATCTGGGCAGTCACTGTTGGCATTTAGGCACATTCCTATGTTTGTTTCCTTAGTGTAGACTGCAGTGTGGAAACCTCCGCTCCTTTCCATGACTGTTACATCTAGAAAGGGCAGCTTCCCATCCTTCTCCATCTCGTAAGTGAAACGTAACACAGAATTCTGCTCAAACGCTTCTTTCAGCTCCTGCAGATGTCTGACATCAGGTACCTGTGTAAAAATGTCGTCAACATACCTGCAGTATATGGCCGGTTTCAAGTTTAAGTCGACTAAGACTTTTTCCTCGATAGTACCCATGTACTATCGAGGAAAAAGTCTTAGTCGACTTAAACTTGAAACCGGCCATATACTGCAGGTATGTTGACGACATTTTTACACAGGTACCTGATGTCAGACATCTGCAGGAGCTGAAAGAAGCGTTTGAGCAGAATTCTGTGTTACGTTTCACTTACGAGATGGAGAAGGATGGGAAGCTGCCCTTTCTAGATGTAACAGTCATGGAAAGGAGCGGAGGTTTCCACACTGCAGTCTACACTAAGGAAACAAACATAGGAATGTGCCTAAATGCCAACAGTGACTGCCCAGATAGGTACAAGAGGAGTGTTGTTAACGCTTATGTCGACCGTGCTCTCAGCCACAGCTCAGAATGGAAGCAAGTCGACGAAGAACTCTGTAGGGTAAGGCAGGTCCTAGTCAACAACGGCTTCTCCAATGGTTTCATTGAAGACATCATAAGAAGGAAAGTAGAACGCCATGCAACCTCTGAAGAAACAACTAATACAACACCTATACCCCCTATTAGACTATTTTACAGGAACTTCTTCTCCACCGCTCATAAAACGGAGGAAAGGGTCCTGAAAGATATTGTTAATAGAAATGTTATCCCTACAGACAAAAATCAGAAGATACAACTAACGATTTACTATAAAACCAAAAAAACAGCCAGCCTACTAATGAAAAACTCTCCAGACACGGAGCAGAACGCCCTAAAAGAGACAAACGTCGTCTATGCCTTTAAATGTCCACTTGGGGACTGTAAGCCCCAAAAAACTCAGTATATAGGCAAGACAACAACATCTCTTTCCAGGCGTTTAACGATGCATAAGCAACAGGGCTCCATTAAGGAACATATACTCTCTTCCCACAACCAAACCATCACCAGAGAAATCTTAACAAATAACACAGAAATCATCGATAGGTACAGCGATAGCAGGCGGCTTGACGTCTGCGAGGCACTACACATCAAGAAGTCAACACCAGCAATCAACAGTCAATTAATGCACAATATATTCTACCCACTTCAAGACCCCGCTCCAATATAGAAGCATCAAGAAATATGGGCCAATAGGCCCTTCCGCAGTTACTTCCATTCATACCTTCAATTTACCCAGTTAATATCCAGTTAATATCCATTGTTTTCGTGTTCTGTCCTTTGTTGAAAGTTTTGTTCACCTCATTAAAAACTGTTGTAACATATCACCTCACCCAAAACGCGGGTATAAAATGAAAGATGAAAGCTGTTTAAATCATAGCATAGTAAAGAACTGTTTAGTGCTTTAAGGTTATAGTTGTGTGAGAAAACTAAAAGTCTTTGAAAATGTAATTAGTTATTACGAAACGCGTTCAAGTGTCGCGTCAGACTAAGAAATAAAGAATGAATTTTGGAGAATTGATTTTTCATTTACCGTCATCAGTAAAAACAAACATAAGGAAAATTGAGAAAATTCGTGTTAGAATTATTAATCTTACTTTTTCGGTCATATTTAATAACATATGTCTACAGGAAAGACTGCTACCAAATATACTAATATATATATATATATATATATATATATATATATATATATACATAAAACCTGTCTCCTGATGCCCACATATAAAGAATAACATCGCCGTATGCAAGCCTGACTAACATACGACTGCCATCAAGAACCTGTGTAAAAAATCATTCAGAACCTTTTTATGCTACATAAGTAAGACCAATCCGGGAGTATAAGGCCCCAGCATGGAGCCCGTACCTTGTCAAGCACAAGACGAAGCTGGAAAAGCTCAAAGGTATGCCACTAGGCTAGTCCCAGAACTAAGAGGCATGAGTTACGAGAAAAGGCTGCGTGAAATGCACCTCACGACACTGGAAGACATAAGAGTATGGGGAGACATGATCGCTACCTAAAAATTCTCGAAGGAATTGACAGGGTAGATGCATAAACTGTTTAACACGGGTGGTATGCGAAGAAGGGGACACAGGTGGAAACTGAGTACCCACATGAGCCACAGAGACGTTAGAAAGAACTTTTTCTGTATCAGAATAGTTAACAGACGGAATGCATTAGTCAGTGATGTGGTGGAGGCAGACTCCATACACAGTTTCAAATGTAGATTTGATTGAACACAGTAGGCTCAGGAATCTGTACACCAGTTGATTGACAGTTGAGAGGCGGGACCAAAGTGCCAAAGCTCAACCCCACAGCATAACTAGGGGAGTATACACCCACCCACACACACACACACGCGCGCGCGCGCGCGTATGCACGCACACACGCACACAGTGTGTTAGAGATAAATACGTAGTACACATGATAGAGGAAAGTAGATTGTTAGAAGGAGCCCGGGGCCTCGCGGCTGAGTGGACAGCACTATGGGGTCGTAGTCCTAATGGCCCGGATTCGATTATCGGCCGAGGAGAAAACAAATGGGCAGAGTTGCATTCACCCTGATTCGCCTGTTCAACTAGCAATCAATATATACCTGGGAGTTAGACAGCTGCTACGGGCTGCTTCCTGTGGATGTGTATGTGTGTGTGTGTGTGTGTGTGTGTGTGTGTGTGTACAAACACACACAAGACAAGAAGCAAAGATTTTTTATCATTACTAACACATTTTGGTACATCTGCATTTGTGCAACTACCCAAGCCTATATTAAAGGAGGTAAAGAGTGTGTGTCAGGAGCTAGCTACATGATGCTAAATATCCCCCATCACACAGGATGGTTAGTCACACAGGGCTACGTGATAATTACCCTGCACTGGCAAAGTTGCTAGACCTTTTGTGGATATCATCAAGGGCACAGGAGTGAATATGGAATCAATGACACTAAAAAGTTCCGATCTCGCATGATGTTTAGACGTATAGGGGTATATATGAGCAGTAGCCTGCAATGGAAAACTTTAGGTGCATCGTGAGAATATCAACAAGAACACGAGAGTTAATAAAGGTAAGGCAATTATGAGGATAAAGCGCCATGGCAATTCGACTATATAGCCCTTGCTAGGGGTCAGGATAAGAATTTGGGATTGGACGTGGGTAAGGAATGGGTAATAACGTGATTGCAATGCTCCAGGTACCTCATGCAGGCGGATTTAAAGGGTCTATTACATATGTTTTATTAACACATTTAGGTACATGTGCATTTGTACATCTTCCCTAGACTATATGAAGGGGGAGTACAGTATGTAAAAAAACGAGCCATGTGATGCAAAAAATTCCTATCACACAGGATGGTTAGTTATATAGGTCCATTACATTTTTTAATAATACATTAGATACTTCTGCATTTTGCAGCTACCCTAGACTGTATGAATTGGAGTTCAGCGTGTCAAGAAGCTAGCTACGTGGTACTAAAAAATCACGCAGGAAGGTTAGTCATACAGAGTCATGAAGTAGTCTGCACTGGCAGACTCTGGGAGCATTATGAGGATATCATCATCAACACCAGAGTGTGTAAGGCAGCAGTGATACTAAAAGTCCCCATCTCACAGGATGGTTAGTCATACAGGGCCATATGTTCAGTAATCTGTACTACTGTCCATTACAGTTAGACAATGTAATGTAAAACTCTACGTTCCGGTTCAGCCAAATTTCATTTACTGCTGCTCATCCTGCTCGACTGTAAAGAAATTCTACGCAAACATTCCTTCTAAAGCACCATCCGAACAAAATATTTATCCAAGGAGGAAAAAATTAAGTTGAAATCTCCGATGCTCGTGAAGACTCATTACCAATAAATTTCTTTATGCTGATGCATTCCTTCTCGTCAAGATATTTAAAAATGATGGACAAGTAATTTTTTTATTTAATTATGTATTAATAGAAATAATAATATTACCAAATATTAATAATAATATTAATGGTAATGAAAATAAAATGTAGTAATATTACTGAAACTAATGCAAATGCGTAAATATTATTAAATAATTTATTAATGTTTTCCAAGGATGTTACATGTCATTTGGAACTTCGTTGCTTCCGATGACCAGCAGACCTTTTCTCACTTCCCCAATGATTCAACAATAGAATATAACATTCCTCGTTGGGACTGATTCATTCTTCACAGACTTCCCAGGCATTGTAACACCCAGATTCTTGTAGGAATCCGGGGTCAAGGGAGTAAATAGCTCCATAAATATCAGAGCTGGCGGTGACAGATGTTGAGGAGAACACGGCGGTAGTCGAGTAGGCGGCAATAATGAGGAGTTTCGTGGCATAATATCCAGAAGGTGACAGGAGTGTCATGAGGGGTGATGAAGAGAGGTGGGAGGAGAAGGTGATAAATGATCGGACAACTCCAGGAGACCTTAGTAAGGGTTAGACAGGGAAATAAATGATCAGCAATGAGTGGATGGGATTTCGGGAAGCAATCAAGTGTTATCCATAGAGTTGGGAAGTTTCTCTAGCGCGTCTCTATAGATAAATTGTATAGTTAGAAATGGCCAACCAGATTCAGAAATACTGGCGTTCCGTCAGAAGGGCGGAGAGGACCGGTCGTGTCAAGGCTCGGTCAGCTAACATGACGAATATGTAAATTGACGCAAGGACCTTTTGTATACAAATGTCATCTACTATCCAGTAAATTAAGATTCTGATGGGAGGTCTGAGGTCCATATTCATGAGCCAGAAGTGGAAACACAATAGATCTGTCGATGGATCTGTGACACAGAGCAAGGAATTTTTCAGTCAAAATCATGGAGGTTCGGTCACTGGACTACAGTTTATGACCAGCAGTTGACTCCTAAGGGTAAGGAATAAGTTAAGTTCGGTCAGTGGGGAATGTAGGGTTATTATCAGGTGCTGTCAGTTTACAATTTAGTCATTTAATATGCAACCGTATACCCATCCCGTGAGCTGTGGTGGAAAGGGTTACAGAGGCCTATAATGGGTTCAGAAACTAATCCCCATAGTTCAGTTAACTAAGCAAATAACAATCTTGTGATGCTAGTTATACTTTATATTACACATTTACATGCATATACATTAACACATACAGGAATACATGCACACACACACAAGATATACATCTAGGCCAACATAAAAACTGCCTTTAGAAACTTATGTAAGGAATCGTTCAGGACCCTGTTTACCACTTATGTCAGACCAATTCTGGAGTATGCAGCTCCAGCTTGGAGTCCATACCTAGTAAAGACAAGACAAAGTTAGAGAAGATTCAGCGTTATGCCACCAGACTCGTTCCGGAACGGACAGGTATGAGCTACGAGGAAAGGCTAAAGGAGCTGAAACTCACGTCCCTGGAAGACAGAAGAGTAAATGGAGACATGATAACCACCAACAAAATTCTCAGGGGAATTGACAGAGTGGACAAAGACAAACTCTTCGGCACGGGCGGAACACGAACAAGGGAACACAGGTGGAAACTGAGTACCTAAATGAGTCACAGAGACATTAGAATGAGCTTTTTCAGTGTCAGAGTTGTTAGTAAATGGAATGCATTAGTCAGTGATGTGGTGGAGGCTGACTCCATACACAGTTTCAAATGTAGATATGATAGAGCCCAGTAGGCTCAGGAATCTGTACACCAGTTGATTGACAGTTGGGACGCGGGACCAAAGACCCAAAGCTCAACCCACGCAAGCACAACTAGGTGAGCACAACAAGGTGAGTATCTAGGTGAATACACGCAAATTCACACACACCGCAAAAACTACATTGAAGGGTGAGGGAATGCTAAAGAGCTCTCGATCCTGCAAGGTCCCTTCTGCAGTNGGTAACGCTTCACTATTTATTAAATTATTATTATATATATATATATATATATATATATATATATATATATATATATATAATATATATATATATATTATATATATATATATATATATATATATATATATATATATATATATATATATATATATATATATATATATATATGAATAAATTGCCATATTTTTACATTCAAGCTAAATGAAGAAAATTGCACAGTCAATTTGTTACAAGTGAAAAGATGACCCTTGAACCAATTGTGACCACGAATTAAGGGTGAAGTATGATGCTTTTGGGATAATCCTTTACAGTAAGAGATACCCATATACTCACAAGTGAGAAAACTGCTCGAACACTTAAGAAACAATCTACATCAGATCTGAGGTCTCTGAGTAATTATCTCTGTTTTAAATGTTAAAATATTATGATTAGTAAACATAAATTGAAACTTTTCTTTAAGTACTTCTCAACATTCAACAACCTCACTGCAGCAACATATGTTCATTAGCACACACCGTAGATCTAACACTGTCCTGAGTGTGTCCACTCTTTTCAAGGTGACGATCAACATTGCAGTACACTTGCCGTAAAAATATTTAATTAGCACGATTGGCAGACTACTTCTCCGAAATCGGATACGATCACTTCTCTAGGTATTCACGTAGTTGACAGAGTGGCGTGTAAAACGCAGTACATCTCAAACCACGTTGCTGTTTCTAACTCCAACTAGCCTTGTTATTGAATTCTAAAAACAACCCGAAAACTAGTCTTCGCTCTCTTTTCACGTCTAGTCACAGATAAATCCTGTCATACGGCACAGCGCCCTCGTTTTCCTGCCCGGCTTTCTCAGCACACACCTCGCCAATTTGTACAGGCTAGTATAGAGACGGAATCGTTTCTTGCAATTCGGCCTTCGATTCTCTATAATCCAAGTGGTTGGGCATCGTTCCTTCATTCCGTCATTCTTTTCCTGGTCCTGTCATCTCACTCGCATGAATTCTTCGTGCAATGTAGTCGTACAGTTATCTGATAATTACCTTTCACATCAGACATCTTACTATCGAACAGGTCTGCTTCACATTGATGCTATTGCTGCCTAAATTTTCAGTTGGTTTGCTCTGAGTAATGTACAGTGAAGCAGGTTATGTGGCCCGCATTAAAACCTGACTGAACCAACAACAGTAGAGCGGAAATAGTGACATTCATCTGCAATGCAAGACTAAACAAGGGTGAAGCAAAACTATCCAAAAGTGAAGCAAGAATAACCGGAAATGAAGCACGGGCTAACCAAATATGAAGCACGGGCTAACCAAATATGAAGTAGGCTAACCAAATATGAAACCGGAGTAAGTAACACTTTGTAGAGCGAGATCTACTTGATTGATCTTCAGTGAAGTAGGACTGTGCGATTTTTATTCAAAAGAGGATTGTGTTCTTACAGATAAGCCTTAGAGATGACCTTAAAAAGATTTGATAACACATTCTACACAAAATCTATGAACAAAACCTGCTATAAAACTATGGACAAAGCCTGCTATGTATGGACTAGACTTGCTGTAAATGTAGAAATAAAACCTGATATAAATTAATGGACAAAACCCAACAACAAATCTCCAAGAAATCTGTATTCAAAACCTACCAAAAAATCCGTGGGGAAAAGCTACAAGAAATTTGTGGACACAACCTTCCAGAAATTTGCAAAGAATTACAATTTAAGTAATATAATAATGATCTAAAAGAATTAAATAGGGATCAAAGGTGTCTGAAGAGAATAAGAATGACACCACTATGAAAATTAAGAATATATGATTTGGAAACGATGAGATGTTGAATACATGAGGCAATAACAGCTGTTAATTGGAATGAATAAACCAAACTGTATACCTTCCGTCTGTGTGTATTATTTACCTAGTTGCATTTTTCTACTCCTTCAAGAGGCAAAAAAGTTGATAATCTATTAGTACCTTACCTTAATTAATTAGTAACACAACCGGTAAAGAACCGGGTTCTCTGTACGTAAGGAGGCTAGTTCGAAGTACCTCGATAAGTATAAAAATAGTAAAATAGAATTTCGTTTGAAATCTATTAAAATATTATTTCAATTCCAATCATAAATTATATTAATTTATTAGAAAGATCTTTTCTAAAGAGTCGTAAAAATAACAGTGTTGTCACCACTGGCTTTAAATGGGGATTGAACTACATTTATTAAAGCCTTTTAAGAGGAAAAACTTCGCAATATTCAATCAACATTTTTCTAATTTTCATGATTACTTCCCAGATTTAGTGCTAAGTCTTGTGATGTTATCGATTATTTTATGACGCTTCCAGATTATTTTGCTGTTAGTTATTAATTTTGTTATTATATTACTATGGTTGGTTATAACATTATTTTAATTATTAACATTGTTAATAATGCTATTTGAATCATTATTTTAAATATTATTATTATCTTGATTAAAACTTTAGTAATCTTACTACAAATACGTATTAGTGTTTATAATTTAATTTTGATTGTCAGATATAATGTACTGAAATTCTGTGTGAACTCAATAATAAATGCAAAACATTTATGAATAAAGTTTTAAATTTGAATTTGAATTTTATAACTCACTCTTTTGAAAATATTGCAAAATATAACACAATATTTTGTGATTTTCGCGATTTTTGCTGATAATGAACAATTAAATAAATAAATATTTTTTAAACGTTTTGCGATATTGTTCTTATAATGTTTACGTGAAAGATTGTTATTAATTATTTCGTCTTTTTTATTATTCGTCTCTTAATATTTTTGAGTTAGAGAAGTTTCTAAATCACAAAAGAATCACAATTATGCTGAACATTTATAATAATAGCTTGCACGAATATGTGTATGTGTGTGTGTGTGTGTGTGTGTGTGTGTGTGTGTGTGTGTGTGTGTGTGTGTGTGTGTGTGTGTTTGTGTATGCGTATGTATGTTTGCTTTTTTGTGTGTGAATGTGTATGTGTGTGTGTGTGTGTGTGTGTGTGTGTGTGTGTGTGTGTGTGTGTGTGTGTGTGTGTGTGTGTGTGTGTGTGTGTGTGTGCGTGTGTGTGTGTGTGTGTGTGTGTGTGTGTGTGTGTGTGTGTGTGCGTCTGTATGTGTATGTTTTCGTGTGTAGGCTTTTAGCCGCTAATCGACTTCTAGGTAAAGCTATGACTGGAGTTCCAGCGTTTCAAATATTAAAACACCACTAATTTTCTTTATGCCGGACGTTTTCTAAGTATACTACTAAATACTTTAATTTTGATAATAGGCATTGAGAATAATTTGGTTTCCTTTCTTTTATATGATGGTAAAATTTATTTATTATTACGTCTAATGTTATCTTGATCATTATATTTTATTAAGTTTTTTGCTTCACTTGACTTATTTAATAATTATATCCTAATTTTGTATGTTTTGGTTATGTATTCGTAATTTTTTGGGTTGCATCAGTGTACTTTCTTTGACGTATTTCTTATACTGGTTTTTCCGGTATGTCTTTCTCTCTTACCGAACAATTAGGAACCCCTACATTATTTTTTGGGCCAAAGTATCACTTCAGTTGATTTCATGCACAAAGTATGCGGAGTTCAATTTCACGTTGACTTAATTTTTTAAACTGCGAAAACGAGGGCTCCTAATATGATACTTCCCTTACCTAGTTCCTTTAGACAATCTGTAAATGTATAAGAATTTGGTGTCGTCCGTGAATAATCGACGCAATGATCATTTAAGGTCGATCTACGCACATGGCAGATGAAATTAACTGCGTTCATTATATCTTACGTTATCCGAGCATCTGGTACGATATCTTAAATCTGGACATATTCTCCGTTAACTGCGTATTTGGTGCTTTATCTTGAACGTGAACATATAATACGTTAACTGCGCATTTGGTACTAATTCTTAAATCTGGACATAACTGCACGTTTGGTGCTTTAACTTAAATGTGAATATATACGTTAATTGCGCATTTGGTAATCACCATTAACTGTTTACCGATGACTTTCTTTAACTACGCATTTGGTAGTTTACATATAATGCGTGTATTAACAAATCGTAGAAAAACATTATTTGGATTAAACTTTTCTCTTGGGGTCAAACAAATGTCAGATAAGCGTCTTGATAAAACCTACCGCCTTCTCTGAATAGCTCTGCAGGGTGACCTTCAAAGCCCCATTCTTAGTCCTTGGATTCCACATCCACCTCAGGCGCCTGTTGAAAGGTCAATCGAGGAAGGGGGGCTTTTATCAGTGTCAGTGGACGTGTTCACCCCCCTCCGTTCCTTTATTCCACTTCTCTCCCACCTCCCCTTCACTCATTTCTCTCCCCCCCCCTCTAATCGTATTCCTCCGGCATTTGGGTAAAAGTCAATGGGAAGGTGTCAGAGTTCTAATCGTATCTCGGTCGTTATTTACCGGTTATAATGATTGCGTATTAACTTTAATGTCCGTGTTTTTACTTTTTTGAAGTCAACACCCATATCAGAAGATACTTTTAAATGGAGTGGAACCGACAAGCCAAGACCAAAAATTTTACTTCATTATTTGATACCAACCAAAAGGACTACTTATTTAATACTCAAGAACAGCCCTAATAAACAATACAACTCTCTCCATAAGGCAAACGAGGTATTCCAATTTACATGCCACAATGAAACATGTCACCTTCGATTAATATCTATTGGTAAAATTACCACAAGGCTTTCAAGATGACTGATTGGCCTTCAACAAGCTGTGTCCCCCAAGAACCACATGCAAATTGAACACAACACGACACTGACTAAGAACATTGTTGAAGATATTCCAAAATCCTAAATCTACCATGGACCACAGACGATCCAGGAAATCCCGGAAGAATTTGCTATCTTTTGATTTGAGATTTTGATTTTGATTTGAGTTTTTTATTTTATTTGAAATCTTTTTTCTCTTATGATTTGAGAATCATAAGATAAAATATTTTCACCAAAAATATATGGAATAGCAACTTCGTGTCCTGGCAAACACTCAGAATCAGACGTCACCAAACATCACCGGATATTTACGCCGCCGCAAGGACTCCACTCCCACAAGAGTTTTACCTATTGCCTTACCCAATGTTGATTGGTCCTACTCCATTTCGTTGGCCTTATCCCCCTCCACTTTCCTTTCACTAACTGGGCCTATATCCCCTTACGTTATGTTTGATTAACACTTCACCTCAACCCACATTCCTTTAACTCTCATGTGTGCATTAACTAAAAAGTTATTTAGTTAATAATACATCTGTTATTACCATTTATATATATATATATATATATATATATATATATATATATATATATATATATATATATATATATATTATATATATATATGCGAACAAGCCTGAATGGTCCCCAGGACTATATGCGAATGAAAACTCACACCCCCAGAAGTGACTCGAACCCATACTCCCAGGAGCAACGCAACTGGTATGTACAAGACGCCTTAAACCACTTGACCATCACGACCGGACATAATGAGTGATAGCCGAAGCTATTGAACCACCCCACCGCCGGCACTCGGATGGTTATCTTGGGCATAGCATTTTACCAAATCACCTCATTCTTTGGGGCACACGTGAGGAAAACAAATGCGAACACCTGAATGTCCCCGGACTATATGCGAATGAAAACTCACACCCCAGAAGTGACTCGAACCCATACTCCCAGGAGCAACGCAACTGGTAGGTTCAAATAGCTTCGGCTATCACCTCATTATGTCCGGTCGTGATGGTCAAGTGGTTTAAGGCGTCTTGTACATACCAGTTGCGTTGCTCCTGGGAGTATGGGTTCGAGTCACTTCTGGGGTGTGAGTTTTTCATTCGCATATAGTCCTGGGGACCATTCAGGCTTGTTCGCATTTGTGTTCCTCACGTGTGCCCCAAAGAATGAGGTGATTTGGTAAANATATATATATATATATATATATATAATATATATATATATATTTATATATGCATGTATGCTTTCTTTGCAAATACGTGTGTGTATATCTATGTATTCATTAGAGTAAATGTATGTGAATTTATGCTTTATATTTTGCGAGGATGTATTTTAATTTGCATTCGTATTTCTGCGAGATTGTGTTCATGTATGAGTGTGTGTGTGTGTGTGTGTGTGTGTGTGTGTGTGTGTGTGTGTGTGTGTGTGTGTGTGTGTGTGTTTGTGTGTGTGTGTGTAATTACCTAAGTGTAGTTACAGGATGAGAGCTACACTCGTGGTGTCCCGTCTTCCCAGCACTCTTTGTCATATAACGCTTTGAAACTACTGACGGTCTTGGCCTCCACCACCTTCTCACCTAATTGGTTCCAACCGTCTACCACTCTGTTTGCGAAAGTGAATTTTCTTATATTTCTTCGGCATCTGTGTTTAGCTAGTTTAAATCTAAACTTCCAAAAATCTAAAATGTGTGTGCACTTCAGTTCTTAATGAACGTGAATTTGTTTTTTCTGAGTACATGTTCATGTGTTTTCAGCCTTGAAATTGTTTGGCAGCCAGATTTGAGTCCAGACTCATCTGATGATATACCGAACAGTGAGGCAGTGGTTGGTCGCAGGCGGCAGGCCAACATAGCGGTCGCAATCAGGCTGATGAAGCATCTGTAGAAACGCGTCTAGATTACTCTCTAGGATATAACTCTTCATAACGGCAATATTTATACATTACCAGTGTTTAATAGTAGATAAACTCAGATATTCTGTTTTTTCATGGACTTTGGCATGTGTGCTTCCGTTTTGATATCAGTGCCTATGGAAGGATGGGATCTATATCTGTAGGTTTCTCCTTGTTTAATTTATTTTACAAACGAGTTCTGTGTATTATTTTCATATGAAGCTGGGGATGAAAGTGGCCTCTTTCACATCATTAGTGAATTCAACAATTTTTTTAAACCTCACTTTCAATTTTATTCGATGTTCTCTTGTAATACTTTCAATGGACACATTTTTTCCAGTCAATTCTGATGGGATCTCGTGACTATTATTTCTCAATTAAAGGGCTTTCCTTGTTCAGCTTCTCTATTACCCTCAGAAAGCAGCGCCAGGATTCAACAAGCATTTGTGCATCAACTTAAGAATCTGAACATCCTTTCTCAATCTTTGGCGGGTTGTTTACATGTAATAAACAGTTGATGAGTAACGAAACTTCCCAGTCAAATTTATTTTTTGTTTAAACCACTTGTAGTCGTTCCGAGCTCATAAACTGCTGAATTAATATAAACAAAGATTCAGAAAAGATGAACGGTTCATAAGAAGCAAAAGGGCTTGCTGGATCCTGACTTTACACTGTGTGATCTTATCTTTTCTTACCCTTCTTTTAACTTTGGTTCTCAGATTGTACTCCCATAATCAGCTCGCAGGATAAACCTTTAATTCGGGGCATTGGGGGTATGGCAATCTTGGTTACTAGTCGATTGCTTTACACTCATGAGGGATGGTTTCTATGCTGTTGATGTATATTTGGTTCTCATTTGGCGTATTCTGTAAAGATTGTCTTAGATTCAATATTTAAGATTTTAAATGCATTTTTTTTCTAGCTACTCGCACGCTGATGATTTTCTGTTTATTTGAGACTCTACTTATAGGATCGAACATTTTTCCCTATCCAATATCCTTTTCCCATATGTATATGCATCATGAGTGTGTTTGGGTGTGTGTGTATGTGTGTGTGTGAATGCATGTGTGTGTGTGTATGTTTGTGTGCGTGTGTATTTTTATATATATATATACACATTAAAGTTATATAAATAGATGTGATATGTATTCACGAACATAATATGTACAGCAAAATATTTAAATAAATGAATATATGTGAGGAAGGGGAGAATAAATACCTGTTAATTATGTAATTATGGTAAACTATGCTTTAGAATATATAAATACACAAACATACACACACACGCACGCACACACACACACACACACACACACACACACACACACACACACACACACACACACACACACACACACACACACACACACATGCACACACACACACACACACACACAAAATACAAAAATACAAAAATCAGTTGATTGACAGTTGAGAGGCGGGCCTAAAGGGCACAGCTCAACCCCCCACAAGCACAACTAGGTGAATTCACATATTCCCACACACACACATATATACACAAACATCCTAAAAATTAATTTTTATGTTTTTTATGGGTTTTTTATGTTTTATATGTGATGTATTATGGATACATATCTCTGCAGTGCCTTCGTTACATTTTATGATATACGGATAGTAATTCATTTGAATTGCTTCTCTTCTTAACGCCTTATTTTGTATTGTGTTTACTCATCGGTGTGTAATTCGTTAACATTTCGTTGTTAATTGTGTTAACGTCTAGCTGTACATTGCGTTAACGGCGCGTTGTGAAATGCGTTAACGCTTCATTGTGCAATAGGTTAACGCCACGTTGTATAATAAGTTAATTCCTCGTTGTTTAACTCATTAACGCCTCGCTGTATAATGCGTTAATGACTCTGAGTAATGAGTTAAGGCGTCGTTGAGTTTGTATTTCACTGTCTTTAAAATTGTCTGGCACTCAGCTCGATATATAACGTAAATATATAACATATAACGACGAATAAAGTTACTGTTATATTTGTGTGCGTGTAATGTTACAGAGGCTATTGGCTGTGTCGTCATCCATGCATTCCTACTGTATCGGTGTTGTTTTACCCGAAATGGTTACCGTCACATCCAAACTGCAGATGATATATCCTTCTTGTATCGTCGTTGATGCACCCACACTGTATCGTCGTTGTTGCATGCATTCTATATCATAGTGGCTTCGTCCATAATTTATTGGTTCGCGAAGTGAAGTAGGAACACTGTGATTGCTTTTCTTAAATATTTTGCTTCCTTTCTCTGATGATATGTCGTTTCTGTGAAGTGATTGTGGTGCAGTCTTCCTGCTGTGCCGTGGACGTGTCGTTTCTGTGCCGTGCTTGTGCCGTGTTGTTGTGGTCCGGTCTCCCTGCTGTGCTGCATGTGTTGTGTATCGACCGTGTGCACTATTGGATCTGTGCCACATAACAGATTTACCGCCCCGTGCATTAAGCTTTATTGCCGGAGCACCTTATTGTAATGCGTCGTAAATTTATTATTTTTTCGAACTATTGAATTTCAGGCAAACTGCATGGCAAGTGTACTGTATTGCAGCTCTGTTTCGGTTGGATTTTGCTGCTACATAGCAATTTTTTTGTCGAAATAGGGACATACTCTATCACTAATATTTGAGTTTTGTGGCATGATTTCAGTGTATCTTTAGTTGAACATAATGAATTGTTATAGTTTTAAATACATGTTAAATTTCAGCTAAATTGAAGTTGTGCAGATTTTCTCGCAGCTGTACGAAATTTTCTTATTGGTAATAACAAGTCAATAAGCCGTTATATTAAACAATGAAAATTTCATTAAAAACATGGAAATTAATAAAGATGAAAATCTGAAAAATAATAGCATAAACATACTAATATAAAATATGAAATATGTTTATATTTGCTAAAAAATCAAAGCAATATATTTGTACCTCCATACGATATTTCTGGTCAGATTGAGTTTGTGATGATTGATTTTTAATTTTTAATTCATATTTTTGTTAATAAAGTATTTTTAATATATATCAAAGTGAAAATTTTATTCATATTTTTTCACAAATTTTAATTTGTTTACCAATGTATATTTTTTTAAAAGGATATTCGGATTTTCGATATGATTATTTTTTGCCAACGTCATTGTTCAGAGTTTACTTTGAAGTCAGTAAGACAGAAATGTACAATTTTACACAATTTAATAACTTAACTGTAATATTATCTGTAACACTGCGGTTATTCTATACTTTCATTGGATACTCTTGCGTGTCATTAGTTTCATTTATTGTCATTAGTTTCATTTACAAGATTATTTATTTTCTGACGTGAGAGTATTTTTTGGTCACCAAATTGTCGCTCGATGCCATCCTTGATTTTGTGTTTTTTTAAGGAGTGTAAAATTTGTATCTCTGACGAATACAAACAGACCATTCACATTTCTTTGGAGTTAAGGTTGAAAATTACCTTTGCTTCTCACTTGATGCGAGGCCTTATTTTAAATTTTGTTTAACAACTTTAGATTAGACTGTACACAGATATCCCAATTTGGTTTTGAGTTCTCCAGTATAGATCAGATTTACGAGTTACAGACTGTTCGTCATCGCTTAGCATTTATATGATGCTGCCACATTCTTCGCTTGAAAGATGAAAGACACATTTCCATCAATTTCCACTTGAAATATGGTAATAGATTTTATGTATGTTAGGGCTTTCTTGTCACGATTTGTTACAGGACGGTATATTTAGCCCCAGTATGAGATAGCAATCAGTCGAATTTTATCTTTGGACACAGAAACTGGCCAGTGTCGTCCCAAATATTAAAATAAGACTCAGGGTTTCATTATTGAGATAAATATTCTATGATTTGCCCCCCTGAAAACCTCAGTGCACAATCATCTACATAGATACTAGCCCTTGGTAGTAACTTTAGAATGTCATCGAAGTAGGTATTTTACTTGAGCGGTTTGACCCCCCTCTATCCCGTGGTGTACACGCCTCTACGGTATGTGCGCAGGAGGACTGGTGGCTGACAACCCCCTGGATGGCTTGGTTACTTACATAGTTTTCCGTGAGGTGTAGAAAATTCCCATCAACTCCAGGTCTCATAAGACTACACACCAGCCTTATATGCCTGGTCCCATATCAAATTCTTCAGTAATATCCATGGGAATAACATATGTGTTCTCTTCACAATTGAAACTCTTGTTTCATTTTGAGGTCAATTGTAGTTGCAGATTAGTGTGCTTCTCTTGTATCTTAAGATCAATTTATTGTTGTACCTGGATTGTACCTTGATGGGGTTCTAGGAGTTTATGTACTCCCTAAGCCCAACCCGGGGCCAGGTTTGACTTGAGAGCTTGGTCTAACAGGCTGTTGCTTGGAGCGGCCCGCAAGTCCAAATATCCACTACAGCATGGTTAGTTACACACTTCTTGAAGAAATATAAAAAATTTTTCGTGAAGACCTCCACTTTTATTCCGGTAATATTACTTATACTAGCTGGAAGGATATTGAACATCCGTGGACCTCTGATGTTCATATAGTGATTTTTAATTTTGCCTATGGCACCTCTTTTCTTCACTGGCTCTATTCTTCATTTCCTTCCTTAACGATCTCTCAAATGTGTTGTTATTTTACTCTGAAAATTTGGCACCTGGACCTCCAATATTTCCATGTATGTACTATTTGATGCCTCTCTCGTCTCCTTTCTAGAGAGGATATTTTGAGAGCTCTGAGACGATCCCAATAGTATAGTTGCTTTATCGTGTTTATGCATGCCATATTTGATCCCTGAATTCCATTTTCCATTCCATCTTCAGCCTTCTCTCCTCTAAATTGGAAAGTGAGTATCGAGCAATACTCTAGAAAGAACAGCACAAGTACTCAACTAGTTGGTTTTGATTTGAGAGTGATTTGAATACACACAAATGATTTAAATACTATGAACATTGTGTTGGGATCCCTGGATTTGAAAGTTCTCACTAACCATCCTTAGTGGTATTTTATCAAGGCGTTCTAACCTCTTTATAATAGTTTTTAAATATCTTCCCAACGACTGGGAGCAAGAATATTGGTATATCATTTTTTACCGGTGTATTGCTCTTCTTTTTTGATGGCCACTGCAAGCTTAGAATCCAGTTGAAAACGGAGGTTGCGTGTGGAAGTGCAAATATTGTTAAGTTGTAGGCACCTATACAGTCTAGATGCTAACATTGCTTTCGAGTGGAACTTTAGGTTTTTCAATTCATAATGTTTCATTAAGATCGGTGGCTTGGCTTCCCTTGCCAATCGAGAATTGGCAAGGGAAATAAACACATTTAGAGATCGGTCTAGCTTGGTAACTTGCATCGTGCTCGTTAAGACAGAAGCAAGAATATCAACCTTCTCCATGGCACTAGTAGGTTCAGAGCCATCAGGTTCATTTAGTGTTAGTGTGGAAGTCATCAGATGATAGACCTTGATATTCATTTATAATGCACCACCAAGCTTTACTGCTCAATGGTTTCCTGATAATTACTTTCTGTAGTCCTTCTCGCATATCAGCCAATAGCTTATTTTAGCACTGGTTATATAAGGTTTCTTAAACATTCATCAGGAGTCTTGTTTTCATGGGTTGAACTTCTCTTATAGCGCATCTAAGCTCTCGATTCTTCATCAGAGAAATACTTCTACAGTAATACCAAAACCAGGGTTGATATCTTTGGTTTAAATTTGCTGATTCTCTTTAGTATATCGCATTTTTGTGTTCAGTACTTGAATTACCTTTTCAGTCTGACTTAGTATCTCCTGACAGAAAAATCGCCAGTTTTCATTCTCTGTTGTTGATAATTTTGTGTTTCAAGTTATAATTATTTTTGTATTATTATTATTTGTATTACTATTATTTACAAGATTAGCAGTTGTATTATTACTATTATTTACAAGATTAGAAGTTATATTATTATTATTATTATTATTAATTTTAGAATTATTGTTAAAAACTTCTCCATCACAACTTTGAATTATTGTTATGAGAAGTGATTGGAAAAATCAAAGGCGAGAATCTTAAGAAAACTCAGCATGGCGTTTGAAATCCAAGTGGCAAATGAGCAAATAATATTATTCATACTTGGTAACACATTGTGCTACTCATCAAAAAGAGCCACAGCTTGTGATGTCAGAGGCTTAGGGAGCCAAAGTTTGTGATGACAGAGGCTTACGTAACAACAGCTTGTGATGTCAGAGGGTTAGGTAGCCAAATTTTGGGATGTTAGAGGCTTAGGGAGCCTCAGTTTGTGATATCATAGTGTTAAGGAGCCACAGTTTGTGATGTCGGAGGCTTAGAAAGCCTCAGTTTGTTATATTCAAGGCTACGAAAGCCCTTGCTTTTGATGTCCTAGGCAAAGAAATCCATGGCTTGTGATGTCCGAGGCCTAGAGAGTCACAACTTCCGACCTCCGGGGCTAACGAAGCCACAGCTTGAGATCTCCGATGCTAAGAGAGTCACATCTTGTGATATCCTAGACCTAAAAGGTCATTCATCGGTGTTAGACAAACATCTTTGGTACGTATTAGGAAGTAACAAGTATTCTCTGGTACTTATATATTTATATTATATAATACTTATATAATAGTATATTAGGAAGTAACATTTATGCAAGACGAAGACACGAAAATATGATTATTATTACTAAGAAATTGAAATGTGCTGAAAGGCTGTTAGTAGAATTCTTTAGAAAGAAAGCTATGAGGTCTATATCTATCTGAGATGAGTGGTTACTAAATCTGATGCGCTTGAAAGTAAATTAAGATTCCATAAGTTTGATTTCTTATGTGAAATTCTGAATGTATTTTTGTTTACAAAGTGAATTTTTGTTAAATTCTATATAAAGAAAACTCTGTATCAATGAGGCGCAAAGGAAATACCATGAATGGACAGATGAATCTATAATTAGTAATGCAACTATGTGCAAAGCAAAAGTGCAAAGAAATAATGGCATTCTATGAAATAGAAGCCTGTGAAAACATTTTATTTCAGTGCTGTGCAAAACCTGCAAGAAATAACACAATAATGTGCAATTACAAATTCGATTTATAATTATTAATACACTTTTATGCAACCCAATCCTGGAGAAATTTATGTAATTCCTGCAACGGAAAAACTATGAAATAATTAATTTAGATGCAATGCAAAATTTGCAGGAAGTATTAAAATTCTGTAGAATGCAAAACCTTTAAGAATCAGCACAACAATATCTAATACAAAATCTGCAAGAAAAAGTGTAATTCTGTGCAACGTAAAACCTGTAACGACTAACTTAACTGTGCTCACCGTAAACCGGCACGACGTAATGGAATCTTGTACAGCACAAAACCTGAAATGCGTAATGTAATTCAGCTCAACGCAGAGAAAGATTGAATGAAGCTCTCCTTGATTTTTCACTGTGCCATGTGCCCTGTGCCCAGCGAGTATACAGGATAACACACCGTCACCTTTACGTTGTTTTAACAATGTCTTTCCTCTTGAATCACTTTGGCGTGAGAGGAAAGATGTATCTTGTAAATACTGTTATCGTTTGTGCTCATGTCATTAGGTTAAGGAAAGCAGTGAGTTTGTTGTGTTATTCTTTATTATCTATATTGCTAATTCTTATTTTAGTGTGAGCGTATTTACTATATGTATTTACTATTTGTGCCTGCAGGATCGAGCTCTTAGCTCTTGGACCCTGCCTTTCTAACAGTCAGTTGCCTAATGTACTGACTCCCGACACATATTTCTTCTGTCATATATACTACATATTTATCTCTCTCTCACACACACACACACACACACACACACACACACACACACACACACCACACACACACACACACACACACACACACACACACACACACACACACACACACACACACACACACACACACACACACACACACACACACACACACACACACACACACACACACACACACATTAAGAGGCATGAGTTATGAGGAAAGGCTGCGGGAAATGCAACTTACGACACTGGAAGACAGAAGAGTAAGGGGGGACATGATCACAACCTACAAAATCCTCAGGGGAATTGACCGGGTAAACAAGGATGAACTATTCAACACTGGAGGGGCGCGAACAAGGGGACACAGGTGGAAGCTGAGTACCCAAATGAGCCACAGAGACATTAGAAAGAACTTTTTCAGTGTCAGAGTAGTTAGTAAATGGAATGCACTAGGCAGTGATGTGGTGGAGGCTGACTCCATACACAGTTTCAAATGTAGATATGATAGAGCCCAGTAGGCTCAGGAAACTGTACACCAGTTGATTGACAGTTGAGAGGCGGGACCAAAGAGCCAAAGCTCAACCCCCGCAAGCACAATTAGATGAGTACAATTAGGTGAGTACACACACACACACACACACACACACACACACACACACACACACACACACACACACACACACACACATCCCCAGAATGTAGCCCGTGATAGCTGTCTAACTTCTAGGTACCTATTTTACTTCTAGGGGAAAAGGCACATAAGGTGAAAGAAACTCTACCCATTTGTTTTTGCCTCCACTTGGAATCGAACCCGGGCTCTTTGGATTACGACCCAATAATGCTTTCCATTCGGCTACGACGAACTGTGTGTGTGTGTGTGTGTGTGTGTGTGTTTGTGTCTGTGTATGTGTGTGAAGTTTATATGTGTGAAGTTTATATGTGTTAATAATTATTATTATTCTCACAATATTTATTACAGTTCTTACCCTTTTCGCCATTATTCTGAACATTTATATTATTTTTATTTATATATTGTATAATGCGGCACCAAAAGTAAGAGATAGATCGTTTTTAGTCGTTTTATTCTCGATATCTGTATTGATCTACTTTTATAAGATCTACGATTAAAGAAACCTGGATATCCCAAAGGAGATATCTCAGGTAATGTCTTGAGATATCCCCGATGCCAGTAGTGTCGGCGTCACCTGCAAGTGATATCACGCTAAAATAAATGAGCTACTTAAGAATTAAAGCTTGGTGAATAATTAAACATTTAATCCATGCGAACGTGCAGGGTTGATCACTAATTGCTATGGTGGCAAGTTTAAACGCATTGTTTTGAAATAATCATGATGTGTTGAGTCTGTGATGTGTTCTTTGAAGCTAACGTTTATCAACGGGATTGTCACGTTATTTCCTTACCAATCGCATTTTGCATTCTCATAAATTGGTTGATGGCGATGAACTGTGAAACCGTGGAAGGAAACATTTTAAATCAGTTTCAAATAATTTAAATACTTAAATTATTGCTGGTTTTTTTCCCCGTCACATCCTTCGGAGCGTAATGTATGGCCTTGTTTCATTGCATCTACTGCTGTGTACTTTGTATACAAATCGTTAAATCTCAGGATACTACTATATTAAATACAGTAGTTTGCTATAATGTTGAAATCGATCGCGGGAATAATACTGAAAATATATATTACGGTCACAGCAAGAATAATAGTTTCAGAATAACCTCTGAAGAGATTATTTGACTTTGCGGTTTGTGCAGTTGGCTCCGTTCTCGGCTCACAGTCAGGGATCTTGTGTTTGATTCCCAGGGCGGGACAGAAATGATTGAGCATGTATCCATTCATGTAATGCACTGTTCACCAAGCATTAATAGGTACCCAGGAGTTAGGCAAAAGTTATGGGCAATGCATCCTTTGGAGGGTTTGAAGTGTGACCCTAATTGAATGTAGACCTTAATACCAGCCTAGATATTGGATGAACACGTCAAAGACATGATGCAAAATGGTTTTTGTCTATTCAGGTATGGTTTTGTTCACAACTTTCTGTGAAGCTTTGTTTTGTTTTTAGTTTTGAAGTAGTATCAACCTCAGGAGGGTTATTAAGGCAACCACAATAACGTACTGACCAGCCCGCAAGTGTACTTCTGTTCCGAACATTGTCCAAGATTAAAGTAAACACTGGATATACACCGAGAAGTCTCCGTGGTGTAGTGGTAAGACACTCGCCTGGCGTTCCGCGAGCGCTTTGTCATGGGTTCGTATCCTGGCCGGGGAGGATTTACTGGGCGCAAATCCTTAACTGTAGCCTCTGTTTAACTCAACAGTAAAATGTGTACTTGGTTGTAATAACGCTTCTTAGCGGCGGGGATCGTATTCCAGGGACCTGCCCGAAACGCTACGCGTACTAGTGGCTGTACAAGAATGTAACAACTCTTGTATATATCTCAAAAAATAGAAGCTTGGAAACACATCTTTGTGTATATGTTAAGAAATGCAATTACATTTTCATCTCTACATTTCATTTGCATAGATTTTGTCTTCACTGTATTTTCTTATATGGAAAATAGGATCTTTGAGGCACAGAATGAACTTAAATTATTATTTATTAAATTTATTTGTTTGCGTATCTCGCCTGTTGCAGCCTATATTTGCAATTTGTATGTAGTTATCTGCCAAAATGAAGGTCTATTTAAAATTTATTCAAAACCATTCAGTGTTATTACTCCGGCATTTACAAGATGTTTGAATTGTTGAAGTTTTAGTAACAATCCAATTATCTAAACGAGCTTCATTTTTTCTCGATTTTCGGATGAAAATAACTCTGAAATGCAAAGAGAATGTCTGTAAGATATTTTCACGGCGCGACTTATTTTTAATAGTTTTTTCTTTAATGCGGGAATTGTAGAATGGTCAGGCATTACGTAAATTTTACAAAAAAAAAATCCATACTGAGCCGCCATATCTCTGCTGAGATTAATTTTTGGGAATTGAGTTAAGGCATTAAGTTTGCTTCTCATTAGGTCTGTGACTCCGTCATAAATTTGCCCTAACATTTTTAGATAAACCTGAAAGTACTAACTCAAAATTAGTATTAATTAATCTATGATGTAATGTGTGTGTGATAATGTGTTACACCTTCTCAGACATGATTATATCATTGCTCAGTTAGTTGCAACTCTTTTCACGTGTGATGAAGGACCAATTTGAATATTTGTTTTCCAAAAATGTTAAATCCAAGATTTGAATATCAGATTTTGTTTATCTAGCTTCATGATAGGAGGATATATTTAAGCTTTCGTGAGATAGGAATAATTTGAGTTTGAACTGATGCAACAGAAACATACGAATGCTATCCCTCAAGATTAAAAACACTAAATGGTTTCGTTGATCTAAATTACGTTTTCTATCATTGCGTCTGTAAAACTCAGTGTATAGTCACCTGTCGAGCGACTAGTCTTTGGTAATAACTTCAGAATGTCGTCGAGGTAAGAGTTCCGAGTGGTCTGAGCACACTACTAGCTTGAAAGAAGACTAACTTCTGTATCGAACAGACAGTTTTCTATGAAATATTTAGTAATATTTCGCGCAAATAAAAGGTAATTGGTAAAGGAAAGCAACACAGAAGGAGGGACCGGTCCACTTCAATATCTCGCATATAGAATGATGAGCAGCCATCGTCACAACACCATTTTCACATAGTAGTAGTTAGATTCGTCACGTGACACTAGAGTCAACAGATATAGTCTTTAACTATTTTCATTATGTGCAACATTTTCCTGGGAGTCCTCATAGCACAGTAAAATTACCCGGTTAATTACATTGTCTCATTCAGTTTCTCGAAGTGTATGAGAATCATGTTTCGGTCCATTGGTCTTCTTTATAGCACTTTCAGGCACTGCTCATATCACCAGTTGAGCAATATTATACTGATATGCAAACCAGGCATCGCATCGTACTTGTCATTTGCAGATAAAATATTTGACTATTCTAAAGTTTATATTTTGAATATGCAGCGATTAGCGATGGGAGTTAATATATCACTATTAATGTAAATATTATTATTATTATTGTTTATTATTATTATGATTATATTATTATTATTATTTTATTAATATTATTATGTACTGATGGATGCCTACTTCTACTACTACTACTATACTATTATTATTATTATTATTATTATTATTATTATTATTATTATTATTATTATTATTATTTTATTAATTATTATTATTATTATTATTATTATTCTTATTATTATTATTATTTTATTATATATTATTATTATTACTTGAGCGTTAGTGATAAAACGTTCGATAGGTTGTACTCGTTTTGCCACAGTCAGACGCCATTCATAGTATATGAGGTCTCTTCGTTTAAGTATGACTAGATCACAACTATGGCACCAGATATCTTACGTAATGACTATGGATGCCAATACGACCTGGGAAAACGGTTGTGGGTACCAGATATGACATTGATAACGACTATGGACACCATATATGACTATGATAACGAACATGGGTACACGTATGTGGACTAGAAAACGACTTTGTATCATAGATGGCCAAGATAACACTATGAGTACCGGATATGACCTGGATAATGATATGTGCACCAGTTATGTCCAGATTATGATTATAGGGACCACATATCCCTGGATAAAGATTATGGATGCCATATATGGCGGAAAGCGATCCCTGTTGCTAGATAAAACCTGATAACATGTATTCAATGCTTCAGGTATATTAGATATATTTTAGTATATTCCATATGTGTTCCCTGAAAATACTAGAATAAGTCCATCATATATATATATATATATATAATATATATATAATATATATTATATATATATATAATAATAAATAGATATATATATATGTATCTATATATATATATATATATATATATCTATATATATATATATATATTATATTATATATATATAATCCCACTAGACAGTACACCGCGTCATGGTCAAAAGCAGTAAAACCGGGGAATTGCACTGGAATCATTAGGGGGGCTCAAAATCAGTAGGAGCCGTTTGATGTTTGAGAGTACCAATTGAGCTGGTTCGAATCCTTCTCATGGCTCCAACTGATTATGGCAGCGGTAGGGGTGCTGGTGCAGTACCGATGTGGTGGGACATGGTGGGGGTGGTAGTGTGTTGTACAGAGGGGTGGTTGGGACAGTAGTGGGGGATAGTGTGGTTTAAAGTACCGATAGTGGTTGGACAATGGTGGGGTGGGTAGTGGTTAAACCGATGGTGGTTGGGACAGAGGTGGGGGTGGTAGTGGTTGTTCCGATGGTGGTTGGAACAGCGGTGAGGTGTGTGAGGTGGAACCTTACAGACGGAGTATCCAGTCAAGATTAACGTGCCACACTGGTCAATATCTCGCTTCGTGCAGACCACTCACCCACACCAATCCCTCACCATTCCCCCCTCTCCTTCTCCCTCCCGCACCTCGCTCTCCTTACCTCCAACGCTCACCGTTCTCTCCAAACAACACACACTCTCCCCCAAACACACACTCTAAAATGCACGCACAAAACACAGTTAATCGTTCTCCCTCTCTCATTCGCTCCTCTCACCCCACACTCATAATCCACCTCTATTCCTCGTTGCTCTGTCCCCTCCCTGTTACTCTACCATCCTTCCTCATTACCACACCTTTCCTCCTATCCTCACCACCTTAGATACACCTCACTACTTCTCATATGTGCCCAAACGTTTCAATTTACCTCCACACCAGTTACCGAACTTTTCATTCTCTAGATCGCTCGTGCACTACCGATGACCCACGTTTATTCCCACCTCTTCCTAGTTTTCTAAGATGGATTCCTGCTCTGATAAACTAACAATTTATTATAATGATGATATCCTGTCATACGAATAGTTTTCAACGGCAATTATAGCTGAATGAAATAAGAGAGAACATTTAAGAATCGTTGCCAAGTCGACCCTCCCTGCCCAGAGGACGA
>WNGS01165339.1:2528175-2535675 GCA_020271785.1 Procambarus virginalis
ATATATATATATATCCCATTACTGTTGGGATCAAGCCATATATATATATATATATATATATAATATAATATATATATATATATATATATATATATATATATATATATATTAGTATATTTTGGTAGCAGTCTCTCCCCTGGAAACACAAACCGAAACTGTCTCTATTTTCCGCTTGTTACAACTTGTAATAAAGTTGTTACATCTTGGCTTAACGTGTTTATGACGTATTAGAACGTTGTTACAACTTGTTATATTGGTTGTTATAACTGGTTAGGTGGTGTTAAAACTTGTTCGAACATTGTACCAACCTTGTAGTTTCGGTGTGTGTTTGGCGGGTCCTGTAGACATTATTATTAAAATGACCGAAAAAGTAAGATTAATAATTCTAACACGAATTTTCTCTATATTTCTTATGTTTCTTTTCACTGTCGATGGTAATTGAAAAATCAGTTCTCCAAAATTCACTTTTATTTCTAGTCTGACGCGACGCTAGAACGCGTTTCGTAATAACTTATTACATTTTCAAAGACTTTAGGTTACACACACACAACTAACACTAAACAGAGTTTAAACAGCTTTCATTTTATACCTTCATTTCGGTGAGGTGATATGTTACAATAGTTTTGGATGAGGTGAAAACAAACTTTCAACACAAGCCAGAACACGAAATAACGGGGTATAAGCTAAAGGGAAGAATGGAAGTAACTGCAGAGGGCCTATTGGCCCATATTTCTTGATGCTTCTATATTGGAGCGGAGTCTTGAAGTGGATAGAATATAATTGTGCATTAATTGGCTCTTGATTGCTGGTGTTGACTTCTTAATGTGTAGTGCCTCGCAGATATCAAGCCGCCTGCTATCGCTGTATCTATCGATGATTTCCGTGTTTTTGTTAATACTTCTCTGGTGATGGTCTGGTTGTGGGAAGAGATTATATGTTCCTTGATAGAGCCCTGTTGCTTATGCATCGTTAATCGCCTGGAAAGAGATGTTCTTGTCTTGCCTATATACTGAGTTCTTTGAGGCTTACAGTCCCCAAGTGGGCATTTGAAGGCATAGACGACATTGATCTCTTTCAAAGCGTTTCACTTTGTGTCTAGAGAGTTTCTCATGAGTAGGTTGGCAGTTTTCTTGTTTTTATAGTAAATCGTCAATTGTATCTTCTGATTTTTGTGTGTAGGGATAACGTTTCTATTAACAATATCTTTCAGGGCCCTTTCCTCCGTTTTATGAGCTGTGGAAAAGAAGTTCCTGTAAAATAGTCTAGTAGGGGGTATAGGTGTTGTATTAGTTGTCTCTTCAGAGGTTGCATGGCGTTTCACCTTCCTTCTTATGATGTCTTCAACGAAACCATTGGAGAAGCCGTTGCTGACTAGGACCTGCCTTATCCTACAGAGTTCTTCATCGACTTGCTTCCATCCTGAGCTGTGGCTTAGAGCACGGTCGACGTAAGCGTTGACAACACTCCTCTTGTACCTGTCTGGGCCGCCACTATTGGCATTGAGGCACATTCCTATGTCTGTTTCTTTGGTGTAGACTTCAGTATGGAAACCTCCGCTCCTTTCCGTGACTGTTACATCCAGAAAGGGCAGCTTCCCATTGTTCTCCATCTCGTACGTGAAACTCAACACAGAATTCTGCTCAAATGCCTCTTTCAGCTGCTGCAGACATCTGGCATCAGGTATCTGTGTAAAAATGTCGTCAACATACCTGCAGTATGTGGCGGGTTTCAAGCCCATGTCAACTAAGACCCTCTGCTCGATGGTGCCCATGTAGAAGTTCGCAAACAGGACACCTAGGGGAGACCCCATGGCGACCCCATCTACTTGCTTATACATGTGCCCATCTGGGCTCACGAAGGGTGCCTCTTTAGTGCCGGCTTGGAGTAGTTTCCTGAGTATGCTTTCTGGCATGTCAAGAGGAGTGAAAGCCGGGTCACGTTACACTCTGTCTGCTATCATCCCGATTTTCTCATCCACAGGTACGTTGGTAAATAGTGACTCCACATCCAACGAGGCTCTTATCCCCGTGGTCCGTGCTCCGCGCAGTAAGTCGACAAATTCCTTGGGAGACTTCAAGCTGAAAGCACAGGGTACATAAGGAGTCAACAACCCGTTGAGTCGCTTAGCCAGTCTGTATGTGGGTGTGGGTATCTGGCTGATGATTGGCCGAAGAGGGTTTCCTGGCTTGTGGGTCTTGACATTTCCATAGGCATACCCAGGTTTGTATTCCCCAACAACTTTTGGCAGGTGGAGTTTGGATTTCTTGGCGTTCACAGTTTCGATCAATCTGTTTACCTTCGTTTTCAATTCGGCTTCGTTACCCTTTGGAATTTAGTTTGGTCAGAGAGTTTGAGGTTCATTTTTGCCAGATATTCGTCTTTTTTAAGAATGACGTATATTGCCAACTTGTCACCTCTCCTAATGACTATCTCCTCGTTCTCACGAAGATTCTTAGCTGCCGCTTTGAGTTCGGGGGACAGTATGGTGCTTCTATAGTTACCTCGAAACTTTCCTCCTTCTGCAGTAAGTTCTGCTTGCAGAAGGAGGAAAGTTAAGCTAAAGTACGTTGTATTACAATGTAAACCTTCAGGTATAAGTATCAAATATTTCCTGACGAATAGTTATTTAACTATTATTTATAACTGGGATATATTCATAATCGAAAGCTGCATGTAAATAAAGAAGACAATCCAAACTGCTTTGAAATCCATTTCAACACAACGTCTTCCCGTTGCCACACACACACATATGATGTCTTTTCAACCCTTATAAGTGAGTGTTATTGGCACTTAAGTCAGCAGTAAACACCAGAGGAAGCCAACCGTTAAACTTTATTATTCATACGGAGACATGGCTGAACAGGATCCCTCTTGTGTATTAACAGGGGATCTTACGAGCCTTAACAGGGGTGGCCCGTGTCTTGAAAGGGGAAGTCTTAAGTTGCTTAAGTGTCTCCCGTGCCCTAACACGGGCTCTGACGTGACTTAACAGTGTCTCGTATTTTAACAAGGTCCCTCATATCTCGTAACTCTTACGCGCATTAAATGGGTTTCCCGAGCATTAATAGAGATTATTACGTGACTCAACAGTGTTTAACATACCCTAACGTGCCTTACTAGACGCTCTTACGTGGCTTAACAAGAGCTCTTTCAAGCCCTAACCGGATCCATCATGCCACTTACGCGGTAAGATGTTTGATGCGGATAAATAGACAGTGGGTTAGGGAGTCATTGGATGAGGTCCCGCTAGGTTCCACCATTTGCTTGGGTAAAGGGTAACACTGAAACGAGTTGCAATTCTTAGTGGTGACACAGTGCGGGTTATGGTCCTACTGCACACAGAAATCACAATTGCGTGATGCATCAAATGAACAAATCCACAAGGGCCGTGACGAGGATTGGAACCTGCGTCCGAGAACATCCCAGACGCTGCCTTAATTAATCGGCTGAGCTACGACTTGGTCATGGATTTTTTTTCCATGTCGTAGCTCAGTCGATTAAGGTTAGCGTCTGGGATGCTTTCGGACGCAGGTTCGAATCCTCGTCACGGCCCGTATGGATTTGTTCATGGTCGTACTGGATCTGGCCGATTCATTCCACTGAAGATTGATGGGTTCTTCTGAATGGCTAGTCCACTGATATCTCAGATATAAAGGTTTATAAATGATATGTGATATAATTGGTAGGCGTATTCTGTTGTTAGAAGCCTTTGGCAGAGGGTTCCTGTCTGAAAGGTTTCATAGTTACCGGGTCCTGATTTTATCATTGTGCATATAATTATGTTGGTATAGAGTAATAATGGAAAAGGCTTCCATTAGGTGACAATTAAATGAGAGAGTTAAACTGGACAAAAGTTCCAGTGCCAGAGGATACTACCGACTCAGTGTTCCATTTCGGTGATGATATTATTAGACCCCCTGGACGAGTTAGAACTGCGAGGAACCCTCAATCATGTGTGAGCGTACTGATGAGTGAGGTTTTCGTTCGTGCCCCTGACTGGTTGTGTCGTTGTGTGTCACTTCTATTAGAAATAAACCACATTTCGTGCAGGAATCATTGGATCACGTGAGAGTTCGATTACTTTTTTGAGGGGAGAGGGGGGGAGGGTAACATCACGAACACAGTGGGCTGAGGTCTCCATTATAGAGATAATATTATACTCGTGGACCACCGCAGAACGTCTATGTATGCCGTTGAATACCCCTAAATACAATTAGATAAAAACTTACGACTTTAGATGACAGGACCTGTTAATGTCTTTGAATATCATTATCTTATATTAATTTGTTATTATTTAGATTATTGAAAGGCAAAGATGTTAACCCATGAGAATAGAAACATAAGGACAAGAATCAAAGGTTAAAATATTGATCCACAAGCAATTCATGATTGACTGCAAATCATGGCAGTCCATCATTAAAACAAAGGGACGTGGTGATCACAAAGCATAAGCCAAATACTGACTTATTAAATTATAAGCAAGTTGGTATTTGACTTATAACCTGGACTGGAGGATGCGTTGGATTACTGGATGTTAAGTGTTTATATACAAATATCGCTCTGAAATTGAAAATACAGTTAGTTTTGCGTTCTGGTAATCTTTGGATTAGAAATTGACGCGCACAGGAAGAGAAGGTATACAGCTACAGAATTCCAGACACCAACAACCAAGCAACTGAAACAAAGGCAGTTTTTTTCCACTTCATGCCAATGGTTAAATTGAATAAACAAACAGCTTTTCTCTGTATTTCATTCAACATATTGGTATGGAGAAAGGTAATCTTGGGTAATTATCAGAAGAAAGCGCTGTACCAGTATAACTGTATAGCACTTAGCATGAATTTGGCGACAAGGAATTGGGATATGAGGACGAAGTAAATGAACAGTGCCCAACCAATTCAACAAACAGGGAACGAGCGCTGACTCTGCATCAAACTAGGCCAATACCTTACGAGTCACTCCATATGGCTGGAAAGAAGCTAATTCTGACGTGGCATCTACACAACTGTTTGTGTGAGACGTCTGTAGCTTTCAGACGTCATAAAGACTTTTCTGACTGTATCAGAACATGTTTTTCAGAAGCAATTTTGACAATCCCAGAGATATAAAGTTCCGGGAACAAATAATAAACATTAGAATATACTGAATCTCGTTTTCGATTGTAATGCTTTAACTAAAAGGCTGCATGATCTGCCGTATTTCGTTATTTATATCTCAAAGCAATGCCCAGGTAGTTACCAGCAATGACCAGCAATGGCCAAGTATAGTAATTTTTTTGACTCATAGTATTGCCATCAACAGCTCACCGCACCAATTTATCAAGTTTTATAGCGACAACTGACAGCTGTCCCGTATCAAAGTTCTAAAGCCAGTTCTTAAACCAGTTACTAGGGCTCTGTTGCCAATAGGCATATATATAGTCATTTGACATACACTTAGAGCAAGTTGACAGCGTATTACAGCCGGTTGTCACAGTCTTAGAGCCTGTTTCTGTAATCTTAGAGCAAGCTGACATGGTCTTAGATCCTAATAATATAGTCATAAAGAGTGTTTACGTAACTTTTCACACAGAGATCACACTAACGTGATGCATCAAACAAATCCACAAGGGCCGTGACGAGGATTCGAATCTGCGTTTGATTAAGGCAGTGTCTGGGATACTCCCGGACGCAGGTTCGAATCCTCGTCACGGATCTTGTGGATTTGTTCGTGTTTACGTAGTCGTGGAACGAGTTTATATGGTCTTAGAGCCTGTGGACATAGTTTTAGAGCCTGTTTATACAGCCTTTGAGCCTTTTGACAGTCTTACAACACGTATGAACAATCTTACATCCAGTATGTATGATCTTAGAGCCATTTAACTTAGCTATAGAGCCTGATGACATAACCTTAGAGCCAATTGACAAAGACCTTCACACGTCCATTTCATTTTTGGTCACAAACAATAACTTTTAAATGTCTTTTTCGAACAGGTTTCTCCATGTATTTTCGAACTCTACTATTCCATTAATCCGTCTTCCAAGGTTTATCGCTTCCAGCATCGCGGAGAGTCGCATTTACTAGCGCCCATAACTCTGGTTTATCTTATCTACTAGCACCCATGTCTTTGGTTTATCTTATCTACTAGCGCCCATGTCTTTGATTTATCTTATCTACTAGCGCCCATGTCTTTGGTTGATCGTATCTATTAGCATCCAACACTTTTGTTTATCGCTTCTACCAGCACCCATGACATCAGCTAATCTCATTTGTTATCAGCCAACTCTTCAGTGTATTATGCATTCAAATGCTCACAAATCTGATTGAATTGTTTTTCTACCAACAATATCACTGATTTATCGCGTTAACTAACAACAAATACGATGATTTAAATCTAATAACTCACAGTCCATAACTCTGGACGTTATTAACTCTCATTAACTCTCAGTATGCACCAGCGTCTGTCAGCATCTATTGGCATCCCTCAGCAACTTTCAGCATCCCTCAGCATCCTAGCATTCCTCCTTGTCTCACAGTTTTCTGCAGCATCTCTTAGGGCCCCTGCAGCATACAACAGTGAAATTAGTCATTATGCAACATCTCTTAGTGTCTTTCAGCATACTGAATTACATTTAAACATATCTATGTATCCTGTAGCATATCCCCGCATCCATCAGTGTCTCTTGTAGTATTACATGAGCATCTCATAGAATCTCTCAGCATCATCATACAGCATTCTGAATCATCTCGTGACGGATACTATCATACTTTAAAAGTGGCAATGTTTTAATTGAGCTCTACCAGGTTTCAAGGAATTATACGCACCTTAAATAGTAATAGTTTTATTCGTTTAAAAAATTATATCAGCGCTTTTGATAGTAAAGCCTGGTTTAATAGATATTTTTTAATAATATGCAGCTTTAATAATAGATTATTTAAAGAATAGCTAATTTTAATAGCAGTACCGTTTCTAAAATAACATATGTTGTATTAATAGTAATTTGCTACAGTTTCAATAATATTAGGTAGTAATAATATAAATACCAGCAGCATTATCATCAACAGTAGTGTCCTAACTAGGAACTGAAACCCTCTTTCGTATTCATTCAGCAGTGTGTGAAGTTTAGACATTATTAGATAATAAGTTATAACAACCGTAGGTGTAGTTACTACGAAATTGAAATTGAAATGGAAATAAGTTTATTGGTTGTTACTGCAGTTGTGACAGTTAAGCGATGTGGTTACTACAGTTGTAATAATGATAATAATAATAACAGCATAAGAAGGAGCGACAGCAACTATACTAACGTCAACAGCTGTAGTAGCATCAACAGCTTTAGTAGCAACAACAGCTGTAGTAGCAACAACAGCTGTAGTAGCAACAACAGCTGTAGTAGCAACAACAGCTGTAGTAGCAACAACAGCTGTAGTAGCAACAACAGCTGTAGTAGCAACAACAGCTGTAGTAGCAACAACAGCTGTAGTAGCAACAACAGCTGTAGTAGCAGCAACAGCTTTAGT
>WNGS01165339.1:2538175-2539580 GCA_020271785.1 Procambarus virginalis
ACAGCCAATTTATGCACAACTACATTTTACCCACTACAAGATTCCCTACCAATATAGAAGCATCAAGAGGAAGTATAGGCCAATAGGCCCTTTGCAGTTACTTCCATTCTTCCCTCTTATTTATCCAATTAATACCCATTGTTCCGTGTTCTGTCTTGTGTTGGTCAAAAGTTTGTTCACCTCATCCAAAACTGTTGCAACATATCACCTCACCCAAATGCGAGTATATAATACAAGCTGTTAAGCGTTAGAATAACTAGAACTCTCTTAAGTGTTTTCAGGTTACTGTTGTGTGTGTGTAAACTAAAGTCTTTGAAAATGTAATACGTTATTACATAACGTGTTCAAGCGTCGCGTCAGACTAGAAATATAAATTTTGGAGAATTGATTTTTTAATTACCATCGACAGTAAAGAGAAACGTAAGAAATATTGAGAAATTCGTGTTAGAATTATCAATCTTATTTTTCCGGTCAATCTTTTTTATCAATCTTATTTTCCGGTTCTATTTATATATATATATATATATATATATATATATATATATATATATATATATATATAATATATATATATATATATATATATATATTGAACCTAGTAGCCAGAACGCACTTCTCGGCCTACTATGTAAGTCCCGATTTGCCTAATAGGCCGAGTAATTTTCCTTATTTAAATAAAAAATCAAATTTGTTTATTTGAAATATTATTATTATATTATAATAAGAACATGAATTATTGACTTAGTTATGTTAGTTTAGGATAGGTTAAGATAGCATAGGTTAGGTTAGGTTCGGTCATATATCTACGTTAGTTTTACCTCAAATTAAACAAAATTAACTCATCCATTATGAAATGCATAGCTATATCATTTCAAAGAAATTTTTTTTAAAAATATATAAATTCAAGAAAACTTGGCTTATTAGGCAAATCAGGTCATGCATAGTAGTCCGAGAAATCTCGAAAATATTAAATAAATAATTTACTTATTTATTTATTTCTCAGTTCCCTAAAAGCTTCTGAAATACACCTTTGGAATTATTACATGTACTCTTATTTCGTAAAACTCGATCTATTAAAACAATTTTTTCCGTGTATGTCTACAACTATACTTGTGATGTTAAGTAATATCATTTTATCTGATTATTAAATTTCACAACTTACACGTATAAAAGTCCTTTCAAATGCCTTCTTCAATTGGTAATTAATTGAGAACTTGCTCTAACACTTTATTAACCTATTATAGGTATAGGTTAGGTAATAATTGTAATTCGAGCAATAAGATGCTTGTCTTAACATACTAACAAGGTTAGGTAAGGTCGGTGTTTTCTATGAAGATTTTCAAGGAAACTATTAGTTAAGTATGTCACCTATGCATATATTTATTAAGTCAATTTTGACTTATTA
>WNGS01165339.1:2550940-2561529 GCA_020271785.1 Procambarus virginalis
AATTTGCGAGGACGGGTTGGGGGAACTATATGGTTAAGAGAGGGTATGCTCTGTGGATAGAGCTCAATATGGCTTAAGGCGGTGAGCTTTGCCTTACGACGAAGCTTGGGCTGATCTCTACTTTGCTTCTTGGGTGGAAAGGGAGGGATTCAAATGGGAAAGGGTGGGAGTAATCACCCACGGTGCAGGAAAGTGCCATTGTCGTTTCTTTTGGTACAAATAATAATCTGATACATTCTGAGTTCAGTTCTAGTTTTACTTATCCATTTTGAACAATGTTGACCCTCAATAAAGAAATTCTTATGGGCTTCTGTATAAGGGTTATGATTAGCTAGCCTAAGCATTTTTATACCAACAAATTCCCTTCCACACTTCTGTGAAAATAAACATTGCATTCACCTGGGCTGTGTGGGTATCGAACTGTGGACCCCACGTGTGTGAGACCGTAGCACTATCAACTAGGCTATGAGCAGTCTTAAGAGGAAAGTTCCAGAAGTAGCATCCTGCTGCATACTGAAATTTTCAACGTTCCCTGAAAATAGTAAAAAAAAATATTTTTATTTTTACATGCAAGCATGCATATAAGTTACAATAAAAGCATACAACCACCGGCTGATTTATTCGCATTTAAGTTAAAAGGGCAAAATACCTACTGCAATGTGACTGGAACACATGAAGTAAGATAAGCACTTGGTCGATGTTTTGATGCTTGGCTGTGAGGAAACACCACCTGGCTTTAAATGGATTTATTAGCAGATTGATTGGAAATTCTACAGAAGGACCGCCTGGACCCTCTAGTCTGGCGGGTGACGCCAGTATGATGGTCAACCCGTCCTCGACTCAAGTCCATTACATTCAGCGGTCAACCCCACAGACGCATTCATAAATTTTAACATGCTGTTCATTCAAAACGGGAATTTTCTCAAGTATAAATTAATATTATAATATATTAGCATATTGTGTATATTTAGGCATAGGTTAGGTTAGGTTAGGTGTTTAGGTTCTGTTGGCGATTATTTGTATTTGTAGTACGTGGGTGAAGCTTTTATAGCGTTGTGATTCGAACAAAATTCGTCAGTGAAGCACTTGTTCCGGATATGTTCGAACGTCAGCAGTTGTGAGTCGTGTGTAACCCGCTTTTCATTCATAAACAGGGGGTTTGGCGGGTGCATGGAATCACTTTTGGATCTTTGTTTGGAGGACGGGCTGATGATGGTACAGCCCGTCCTCCAAACAAAGATCCAAAAGTGATTCCATGCACCGCCAAACCCCCTGTTTATGAATGAAAAGCGGTTTACACACGACTCACAACTGCTAACGTTCGAACATATCCGGAACAAGTGCTTCACTGACGAATTTTGTTCGAATCACAACGCTATAAAAGCTTCACCCACGTACTACAAATACAAATAATCGCCAACAGAACCTAAACACCTAACCTAACCTATCCTATGCCTATATATACAAAATATGCTAATATATTATAATATTAATTTATATTTGAGAATATTCCCGTTTTGAATGAACGGCATGTGAAAATTTATGAATGCGTCTGTGGGGTCGACTGCTGGATGTAATGGACTTGAGTCGAGGACGGGTTGGACGATAATGGTGGAGGGTGATGGTTATGTTGTGATGACCTCTAAAGTGTATCTGAACACCTTCCCGAGTGTTCGGTCTCACCGAGTTATGAAGACTGGATGTTGTGGTATTTAAAAACCTGCGTGTTAGCACCAGTGTGTGGACTAGTAATTTACAGTGTTGCAGTTTACGATTACGAGTATTATTATTATTAGTTTCGTGTCTAGCAAAGTCCTGAACGTGCATTGTTAGGAATACGCAAGACATGAAGGCGGGACACGCCGCTTCTAAATGTTAACTCCTACAAAGTTTTGTGATTAACTTGATATATAAGATATAAATTGGCTTTTATTGCTGTGGCAAAATTCCGTACTTCTTGGGTACTTTCAGTTCTTGCAGTGTTGCTCGTCTCGTACTGGATATTTAATTTTTTGTGAGTGATTCGTGAATGTTGGAAACAGCGCTTTTGTTTGTGTTGGTGAGCACGTCGTGAGTAGTGGTGACGTTGACCCCCCTTGTCTGACCCCACTACGGACAGCGCTGACCCCTTTGTCTGACCCCGCTACGGTCAGCACAACCATCCTTCAGGAGGTGTGGATCACCTTGACCCTCAAGTGTCACCTTCATCTCCGCCTCTTGCATACCAACATGGAGATGAATGTGACCATTCAAATGTTATATATATGTTGTATGATTATAATGTATATATAGGAATTTCAATAGCACCTTAATAATTACTTTTTCTGTCATTACAGGTAAGGATTTTTTTAGCTCATCGCGAGACACAACTCCACCAGCTTAAGGTACGTTCCTGTTTCCTTACATTTCCGATATTTTTTTTCATTTTATTAAGGATTTTTTCAACAAAATATTACAGGACACACAGTTACCAAAATACAAATATTGGTAACCATTTAATCCTTATCAGTTGTTAAGGCCCCCCTGTTTTGCTGGTCCAGGAGGTACCGACGGCCCCTCATTTTATTGGTCCTGGTGTCCAGGTCACCCCCATCCCCTCTTTGCTGGTCCAGGGGGGTACCGAGGCCCTTCCTTTCTTTGTTCTGAGGAGCCCCGATGTCCCCTCCCCCAATTATTGGTCCTTCGGGCCCCGAGGCTCCACCTTTATTGGTTCTGGGAGAGCCAAGACGACCCACTTTATTGGTCTTGGGGCCGCAAAGGTCCTCCCTTCACTGGTCTCGGGGCGCAGGTCCACATATTTTTCTTTATCTATTCCACGAGTATTTTTTAAGTAGTGATCATGTCCCTCCAGCTGTTACCTTATTTCAGTGGCGTGAACTTCAGTTTCATTAGTCTTCCTTTGCATGTTATTCACTAAAACTCTCGTACCAGCCTGGTATTTTTTTGGGTGGAGGGGGTGGCTCCGTGCTAGAGCTGCATAATATAAAGGGTCTGACGTTCGTTGTGCTTAGATTTTTAATTTCAAAAGTTCGGACTTGGAAGGTAGTCCTAATATTGATAGAGTCAGACTTGATGTGATCACTTGGTGGTCAGTTTTGGTGCTTGTTCTTTATTTTTGGTGTTGTTTGTGTGAAGGTTTTCTCCTCTGGATGGCAGCAAGAGTGGTGATGTTGGGAGACGCGTCACGGTGGAGCGTCAGTGTTGAGGGTGAGGGCAAGATGGCTTGAGTGTTGCCTTAGAGTTAGACACACTCACACTCCTTCAATATTCGTGTCTCAAGTAGTTACAAAGCTCAAAGTATTTCATACCATGTGTTCTGAAATTATTTATTACAGATCAATCACAGATGTAGTGTTGGAGAATGTGTCCTAATTTGTTTATATCATAAATCGTTATCTCGTGTTTTCTTTCCTGTGAGTGTCAGTGACTGATCTTCTGTCATACATAATTTTCTGAAAAGTTTTCACTCTACAAGAAAGATTGGATTATCTCAGCCAAACTTGTGTAGAACATATATTGAAATAATAAAAACTGGCCTGACTTGAGTGTGCGAAAAATTAAACCAAGAAAACGCCGTACCGGTTACATTAGATAAAACAAATTCATCGTTTCGGGAGATTATTTGGAGAGGAGAATGTAAGGACGGTAACTAGTGTCTTAATATACTAACGGTACAGTTCATTAATGTACTATGTCTGTTTAGTATTATAACACACTGTGTATAGGGAGGACGGGTTACAGAGGTATGCCATCAGATTAGTACCGGAGCTAAGCGTGTATGTTCTGCAAGTAAAGACTTCTGGAATTAAATCTGACGAAGACAGAAAACTTCGGGGAGACGTGAACCACCTATAAAATTTTCACAGGAATTAACTGGAAACATAAAACTATTTAAAACCAGTTTTAATCGAACAAGGAGACAAAGGTGTAAACATAGAACCCAAATGAGCTACAGACACGTCAGAAAGAATTTGTGTCAGTGTCAGAGTAGATAATAAATGGAAAGCATTAGTAAGTATTGTGTTGGTGGCAGACTTCATGCACAGTTTCAAATGCAGATATGATAAAGTTAAATAGCCTCTGGAACCTGTGCACTTGTTGACATATTGTTGAGAGGCGGGACCAGAGAGCCGAAATTCAACATCCGCATGCACAACTAGGTGAATACACATTAATAACTCTCGGCGTACACGCGTTCCTAATCCCCAGAAATCACGTAAAATGTTTACAATAAATAGTCGCGAATGAAGATCTTATGGGAATCGGTGATAACATTCACTGATGAGATACTAAGAAAGAGGGGGGGGGGGAAGAGGATTATTACCATGATAGTCACTATAATTACAGCGAGTAAACAAGTCTCTTTTGTAGCGAATTGTAAGTAGTGGCTGGCGGGGGGGGGGGGGGGAGAGGTGAAGCGTGTTTACTACAAGTGCTGCCATCTATATGCAAAAATGTTAAAGGAGAAACTGACAGTGAGTGTATTCACCTATTTGCACTTGCCTATTTGTACTGCCTATTTGTGCCTGCAGGATACAGCTCTGGATTTTGGACCCCGCTATTCTAGCCGCGTGTGTTTAATACATGACTCCTGACCCTTTCCTTGTCATATTTGGCTTTTTAAAGTTGTGTATTGAGTTTGCCTCTGCAACTTGCTCCTTTAGATCATTCCATTTACGCACTACACTTAACTTGAAAAAAAAAAAATTGACATCTCTGGCACATCTGAGTCTCAAGCATCCATTTCGTGTCCCTCTTCTTCTATTGGAATTATTTTAAACGTTTACTCTTTTTCGACTCAGGCAATCCCTTAAATATTTATACGTCTGCAGCATGTCCCCTCCCCCCCCCCCCGCCTCTCTCTTCTCCTCTCTAGCGTCGTCATATTTATTCCTTCAGTCTCATTTCATTCCTCATCCGTCGCCATTAGGGACGAATCTCGTTGTAATCTTCAGCTCATTTCGAGCATCCTTAGTATTTTTTTTTTTTTTTAGATCGGTGTTCTAAGATGGGGCCGCGTACTCGAGAATTGGTATCACATAGGCGGTATACATCGATCTAAAAGCCTCCTTATTTACGTTTCTGAAGGATGTTTTGACCTTTGCCAAAGTAGAGAATGCGGCTGACGTTATTCTATTTATATGAGCCTCTGGAGTTAGGTTTGGTGTTATGTCCACTTCCAGGTCGTTTTCTCTTGTCGTTAGGGCGGTAGTTTCCCTTCATCGTGTATTGTGTGTGTGTGTGTGTGTGTGTGTGTGTGTGTGTGTGTGTGTGTGTGTGTGTGTGTGTGTGTGTGTGTGTGTGTGTACTCACCTAATTGTACTCATCTAATTTGCTTGCGTGGGTCGAGTTTCGGCTCTTGGGTCCCGCCTCTCAACCGTCAATCAACAGGTGTACAGGTACCTGAGCCTATTGGGCTCTATCAAATCTACACTTAAAACTGTGTATGTAGTCTACCTCCACTACATAATTTCCTAATGCATTTAATTTATTAATATCTCTAACACTAACAAAATTCTTTCTAATGTCTTTATGATTCATTTGGGTACTCATTTTCCACCTGTGTCCCCTAGTGAGTGTGCCCCTTGTGTTAATTAAACTGTCTTTGTCTACTCTATCAATTCCTTTGAGAATCTTGAATGTGGTGATCATGTCCTCCCTAACTCTCCCTGTCTTCCAGTGAGGTATAATTCCCGTAGTCTCTCCTCGTCGCTCATGCCCCTCAGTTCAGGCACTAGTCTGGTGGCAAACCTCTGAGTCTTCTCCAATTTTCTTTTATGCTTGACGAGATATGGACGCCATGCTGAAGCTGAATACTTCAGGATTGGTGTGACATACGTGATATAAAAAGTTCTGAATGATTCCTTACACAAGTTTCTGAAGACCGTTCTTACGTTGGCCATCCTGGGAGATGCCGCTGAGGTTATCCTCTTGGTGTGGGCTTCGTGGGACAAGTATGAGATATCAACCCCCAGGTCTTTCTCTCTGATTCTAGAAGAATTTCATCTCCCAAAATGATACCGTGTATCTGGCCTTCTGCTCCCTACACCTATCTTCATTACAGTACATTTGCTCGGGTTAAACTGTAACAACCATTTGTTGGACCATTCCCTCAGTTTGTCCAGGTCTTCTCGAAGTCTCAAGCTGTCCTCCTCTGCCTTAATCCTTCTTATAATTTTGGCATCATCAGTAAACATTGATGGGAAATGAATCTATTCCCTCTGGAAGTTCATTTACGTGTATCAGAAACTGGATAGGTCCCAGTACAGAGCCCTGTAACACTTTCGACTTCTCTCAAATCTGAGGTCTCATTCCTCACAGTAACTCTCTGTTTCCTAATGCTTAGGTACTCCCTTATCCAATGAAGCATCCTGCCAGTTACTCTTGCCAGTGTGTGTGTGTATTCAACTAGTTGTATTCACCTAGTTGTGCCTTCTGGGGTTAAGCTCTGCTCCGCCCCCGCTTCTCACCTTTTAATCAATCAACTGACTTTTTTTCACACACACACCCAGGAAGCAGCCTGTTACAGCTATCCAACTCCCAGGTACCTATTTACTGCTTCGTAACAGGGGCATCAAGGTGAAAGAAACTCTGCCCATTTGGTTCCCCCATTGCCGTGGATCGAACCCGGACCCTAGGATTACGAGTCCAGATCGCTGTCCATTCAGCTACAGGCCCCTGTTTGTGTTTGCGTGTGTGTGTGTGTGGGCTCACCTCAATTCTACTCACATAGTTGTGCTTGCGGGAGTTGAACTTCGGCTCTTTGTAACTGTATATGGAGTCTGCCTCAACCACATCACATCACTGCCAAATGCATTCAATTTGTTAACGATTCTTGACACTGAAAAAAGTCTTTCTAATGTCTCTGGCTCATTTGGGTACTAAGTTTCCACCTGGGTACTTTTGTTCGTGCTCCATCCATGCTAAATAGTTTGTCTTTGTCCACCTTGTCAATTCCTCCGAAATGTTTGTAGGATGTGATCATGTCTCCCCTTACTGTTTTGTCTTCCATAGATGTGAGGATTAGCTCTCGTAGCCTGACTCGTAACTAGGAATTGTGTGTGTACTCACCTATTTGTGCTTGCGGGGGTTGAGCTTTGGCTCTTTGGTCTCGCCTCTTAACTGTCAATGAACTGGTGTACAGATTCCTGAGCCTACTGGGTTCTATCATATCTACATTTGAAACTGTGTATGGAGTCAGCCTCCACCACATCACTGTCTAATGCATTCCATCTGTTACCTACTCTGACACTGAAAAAGATCTTTCTAACGTCCCTGTGGCTCATGTGGGTACTCAGTTTCCACTTGTGTCCCCTTGTTCGCGTACCACCAGTGTTGAATAGTTATCCTTGTCTATCCGATCGATTCCCTGAGGATTTTGTAGGAAGTGATCATGTCTCCGCTTACTCTTCTGTCTTCCAGTGTCGTAAGGGTGCATTTCCCGCAGCCTTTCCTCGTAACTCATGCCTCTCAGTTCGGGACTAGTCTAGTGGCATACCTTGAACTTTTCCAGCTCGTCTTGTGCTTGACAAGGTACGGGCTCCCGTGCTGGGCCGCATACTCCAGGATTTGGCTTACATATGTGGTAACAAGATTTTGAATAATTCCCTTACACAGGTTCCTGAGGTGTTCTGTTAGCTAGCCCCATGATCGCCGCAGACGTTATTCTTTTTATGTGGGCTCAGGAGACAGGTTGGTGTGATATCAACCTTAGATCTTCTCTCTGCCCGTTTCATTAACTACTTCATCTCCTATTCTGTCTCTGTGTCTGGCTCTGGTGACTCGGCTGTTTATGCATACTGGTTAACTAACGCCAGTTTAGGTGGACCCATTCACTTCTGTGCAGGTCATCTTGTAGCCTCCTACTATCATCCTCTGTTTCAATCCTCCTCATAATTTTTGCATCAATCAGCAAACATTGAGAGAAACAGTCCTATCCCCTGGGAGATCATTTACCATATATCAGAAACATTATAGGTCCAAGGACTGACCCCCTGGGGACTTCACTTATGACCGTCTCACAATCGGAGCCTCACCCCTCACATATGACGCGTTTCTCTCTGTTGCTTAGGTACTCTTTATCCAATGGAGTACCTTCCCTTTCACTCCAGCCGTGCATGATCCAGCTTTTTCACTACCTCTGTGGTGTGGTACTGTATCAACAGGCTTTCTGGCAATCCAAAAATATGCAGTCTGCCCACCTTCCTCTTTCCTTGCCTGATGTTTGTGCCTGGTCGTAGAATTCAGTAACCCTGTGAGGCAGACCTGTCATCCCTGAACCCATGTTGATGCTGTGTTACAATAGTTCTCTGTTCGCTCCAAATGTTCCACAAGCTTTCTTCTGCACAATCTCATCCATCAGCTTGCATGGTAGCAGGTTAGGGACACCTGGTTCAGTGCCTCCTGGTCCTATGCCATTCTTGGTATATCGGGACTACGTAGCTGCTTTCCAATTTCTGCAGTATCCCCTGGTTGCCAGTGATTTGGTTATACACGTGGTGTGTGTGGTGGGTGTGTGTGTGTGTGTGGTGTGTGGTGGTGGTGTGGTGGTGTGTGTGTGTGTGTGTGTTTACAGAACACTCATAATACGAATCATTTGACAAAAAAAGTTAACAATCAACGAATAAAATGCATTTGAAGAGGTAGAAGTCTAATGCTAGAGGGTTCACTGTAGAAGCAAACTTTAAACTAAAATCCTCAAGTTCCCTGGCAACACATCTTTACATTATCTTCCTCACTGTATCACACCTCACCCTCGCTCTCTTCCCTCTCCCCCAACACCCGCTGCATTATACATCTTATGTACCTCCTCAACGTTACTTAAATGTTGGAGTTAGGCTTATCAACCGCAGGTACTATGGCTGTGACGTAGACTAATCAACTAGTAAATTCACTTCAGTCTTGAACATTGGTTAAGAACTGAAGTGAACTCACATTGTTTACACACCCCAAGAGATGGAACGTAAACGATGGGAGGTGTGTGTGTGTGTTTACGTACCTTGTGTAAGAACACCTTTCCCCGCGGTCGTTCACCCTCACCTTCGCTTTCCGGATCAGAACGTGGTAAAATAAAAAATATGTATAATTTATCGCAAGACACAAAAGGCTTCCCTGCCAGCCTCCCTTGTAGAGTTTGTTTTCTTGTAAAAGTGATCCAATTTAGACGCCGAGCAAGTGCACCAAGTGTGCCTGGGGTATACCTAACGTGTGTCCTCTGTCTGTCAGACCTGTTGTCATTTACTGCTAGGGTGAACAGAGACATCAAATTAAGAACATCTGTCCTATTTATTTATTTCTCGACCAAACATCTAACCCGGGCCCTTTAAACTACGACTCACGAGCGCTGTCCTCTCAGCTTCGAGGACCTGCGTTACTCACACTAGTTGTGCTTGTGGGGGTTGAGTTCTGGCTTCCTTGGTCCCGACTCTCGCCTGTCAATCAGATGATGTACAGATTCCGGAGCTTATTGGGCTCTATCATATCTACCATTGAAACAGTGTATGGAGTTTCAAATGTAGATTTGATTGGATTTTGTCACATACACACAAGGGATTTGTCAATCCCCTGTGTTTGTGTGTGTGTTTGGTGTTGTGTGTGTGGGGTGTGGTGTGTGTGGGGTTGTGTTGTGTGTGTGTGGTGTGGTTGGGTGTTGTGTTGTGTGTGTTGTGAGTGTGTGTGTAATACCTAAGTGTATGTTAAGGATGAGAGCTACGCTCGGGTGTCCCGTCTTCCCAGCACTCTTTGTCATATAACGCTTGAAACTACTGACGGTCTTGGCCTCCACCACCTTCTCCTCTAACTTGTTCCAACCGTCTACACTCTGGTATGCGAAAGTGAATTTTCTTATATTTCTTCGGCATCTGTGTTTAGCTACTTTATATCTAGACCTCTTGTTCGTAAAGTTCCAGGTCTCAGGAAATCTTCCCTATCGATTTTGTCAATTCCTGTACTATTTGTATGTAGTGATCATATCACCTTTTTTTCTTCTTTCTCTAGTTGTTGGCATAGTTTAATGCCTCTAACCTCTCCTCGTAGCTCGTGCCCTTCAGTGTCTGGGAGCCACTTAGTAGCTTCTCTTTGCACCTTTCCAGTTTGTTGATGTGCTTCTAAGATATGGGCACCACACAGCCGCTGCATATTCTAAGCTTTGGCCTAACAAAAGTAGTGCACAATTTCTTTAGTATATCGCCATCCTGTATTTAAAAAGCAATTCTGAAGTTAGAAAGCGTGGCATAGGCTCTTCGCACAATATTCTTATGTGGTCCTCAGGTGATAGTTTCTATCTAGAACCACCCCTAGATCTCTGTCTTTGTCAGAATTCTTTAAAGATTTCATACATAATATATAGGTTGTGTGTGGGGTCTGTGTTTCCTATTCCACATTCCATAACTAGGCATTTATTTACATTAAATTCCATTGCCAATGGGCGCTCCATGTACTTATTTTTGTCCAGGTCTTCTTGAAAGGCATGACAATCATTTAAGTTTTCTAATCCTTCCTATTGATCTTAGCCAGTCAGCAAACATGTATCATAATGTCTGAATATGTGTGCGTGTGTGGTGTGGTGTGTTGGTGTTGTTTGACTTGTT
>WNGS01165339.1:2632277-2651802 GCA_020271785.1 Procambarus virginalis
GGAGACCAAAGGGACAGTACACAATGAAGGGGAACAGCCTACCTGTGACGACGCGCGAAAGAGACCTGGGTGTGGACGTAACACCTAATCTATACCTTGAGGCACATATAAATAGGATAACGAAGCAGCGTACTCTACACTGGCAAAAGTTAGAACATCATTCAGAAACCTAAGTAAGGAGGCATTTAGGGCTCTTTACACAACCTACGTGAGGCCAGTCTTAGAGTATGCCGCCTCATCATGGAGTCCCCATCTAAAGAAGCACATAATGAAACTGGAAAAGGTTCAGAGGTTTGCAACGAGACTCGTCCCAGAGCTACGAGGGATGGGGTATGAGGAGCGCCTGGGGGAACTATGCCTTACGACACTAGAAAGAAGAAGGGAGAGGGGGGACATGATAGGAACGTATAAAATACTCAGAGGGATTGACAGAGTGGACATAGACGAAATGTTCACACGGAATAGTAACAGAACGAGGGGAACATGGATGGAAGCTAGTAAACTCAAATGAGCACAGAGACTTAGAAGAAGTTTTCTTTTAGCGTCAGAGTAGTAGTGAAAATGGAATGCACTAAGGAATGGTTGTGGAGGCAATGACTCCATACATAAGTTTAAAACATATGATATGGGAATGGATAGGGTCATGACATCTGTAACCATGATGCATCGAAGGCGGGACAAGAGCTCAAAGCTCACCCCTCAGACACATATAGGTGAGTACACATAAGACGACAACACACACACACACACACACACACACACACACACACCACACCACACACACACACACACACACACACACACACACACACACACACACACACACACACACACACACACACACACACACACACACAGAACCTCGCTGATGACCGCTCGAGCGGAGAAACTTGGCTTAATCACTGAAGTTTTGTTGATAATGATACCACAAATTCCGTCCGCGCTGTACCCACCACCCACTGTACCCTCCTGCTGTTCCATCACCCACTGTATTCCCTGCTGTACCACCACCCACTGTACCTCTGTTGTACCAACACCCACTGTACTCTTGCTGTACCACCACTTACAGTACTTCTGCCGTACCAGCACACACTGAACAAATGTGGAATCACCATCCATTATACCCCAACTGTACCATTACCCACTGTACCCCTGCTGTACCACCAATCACTGTACCTATGCTTTACCACCACCCACAATATAACACTTATTGGGCCAACCAGAGGCTTAGGGCCCGCGCAGAAATATCCCTGAAAAAAACTCAGAACACCCATCTGCGCCACCATTTGAATCCTCCATTTTGCTAATTCTCGTTATTTATCCGCTACAGTTTCCCATTAATAACTCCCCATTATTAATGGGAGATGTTAGATAATTTATTATTATAATCTAACATGACCCCATTTTCTCCACTCCACTTCCCTCTCATGAGAACTCGAGCTCGTTCCCTGTGATTATTAAACATAGGCACTCATCCTTATTTCCCCTCAAGTTACATGAAACGCTGAGTTCCAGTTGTACGGCTTGAACTGTGCTTGTGATCTGTGTTTACTCTTTCCGTCACTATCACTACTCCTGTCTCCATACACCACCATCACCACCGACAACATTACAGCCACCAACACAACATCACCGTGAGCACTGCCATCACCACCAACATCACTATCACCACTACCCTAATTAACATCATAGTCACTACCAACACCGCAAGTTCCACCATCAACACAACAAAGTCACCACCACCTCCATCATCACCTACAATGTCTCTTAAACCTCAACTATCCCACCATATCACCACCATCATGATAACTACCATCATCACCCCCACCCCTCAACATCAACCACACCATCCCCTCCCTCGTGCCATCATCAACCAGGGGTTGGCACCACCCATCTCGTTGTCAGCAAATGATTCATCCAACCTTTCATGTCGACAGGTGCTTCTACGTCTAGTTATCCAGGCAATATCACTATCCCGGCCTCTGTGTTTCTCCAGCCCCATCCAGGTCCAGCCACGCCCTTAATGCCTACACACTTTCCAGTATTCGCCCCCATGTTCCTCTATTTCCTGGACTACTCACACTCCTAAAGCCTCTAACTTCTTTTGGCGAAATTTTTTATTTTCCTAGCCGTATTATTGACAAATTTGCGTCCCTCTGTTTCGTGTCTCTGCACATACGTCTTGTGAGTTTCCTTACCAATACAAGGTACTAGAACCCATCGCCGCTTTCCGGGACTAAATAAGGAATCTGATCCACTCTATTCATGACCGAACTCTATTCCAGTTCTGGTGGGACCATTTACGCACCCTACTTCACACATTTCATTACCATTTACGCACCCTACTCCACACTTTCCAGAACCAGTCACACCCTCTGCTCCTCTTCCATTTCTCCTCTTCCCTTCCAAAGCCAGCCACACCCATCACCTAGTGTTTTAATTCTAGATTTATCCCTCATATAAGCTCTCTCCCCAACCCACGCCCATCATCTAACTTTCCAGAGAATGTTACCATATTAAAAAAACAGTAACAATGATAATTATAATTATTTTGTGACGCTTCGAGAGTAATATAAAAACAGGTTTACACGACGAAAGCTCATTCTTCCCTATAAAACTAAATATTGTTATTTTATTAAGAAAATCAATGTCAGATTTTTATCTTCCGTTTCTGAAAGCGATCATCATTTTCTTTTCTGATTAAAAAATCACCCGGACTTCGTATAAGTCCTAAGAGGCTAATCAATCTTTTTCCCATATTAATTTGTATTTCTTATTTCGTTTCTAGGACCATCGACGTCTCTCATCTATTCTCCTAGATCAGCTATGAATGAGAAATGGGTGTGTGAGGACCTTTAACATCCTGGACGAGTCAGAATTACTGTCAATAATTATATTTATTAACAATAAATTCATGCAGCAGTTGAATACAATGATACAGATTACAGCAGATGTATTTCCAGTCAATTTCAAACATTTCACATATAAGCAGACCTTAATTGTTGAGCTGTCCCTTCCCATGTTATGATCTGTCTGGAACACTGCTGTCAGTAAAGTCGTACGTTTGTGTTGCAGCATTTTAGGGTCTGGAATATACGTGCTGAGCCAAGTAGCGAAACCTTGACGATTGGGCCCTAATATATGTTTGCTTGAATGATAAATTTAGGGAAATAGAGTACATTGGTTATTTTTTTTCGTCGGACTGGATATGAATACGTAGAGTACTTTGTTGCCAAGAGGTATGAATCCCAGATTCTATTAGCACGCGCCCACACACAAACAAAAACGCTCGCAAGCACACACACACACACACACACACACACACATACACACACAAACACAAAGAGCCAAAGCTCATCCCCTGCAAGCACAAATAGGGAGTAATCACACAACACACACAGGAACAAGAAACCTGGATTAGGGAACATTCCAGACATGTGGGAGGAATTCAGTGAAGGACTGAGAGTAATGAGGGAGACAGTAGCCAACCTGCAGGATGAACTAAGGGCAGCAAAAGAGGAGATAAGAAGCCTGAAGGACACTCCTCCCCATTACCAGACACAGACCGTCCCTCAGGAAGCTGGTGATGCTACTGTTGAGGGGATTTCTATACAACAGCACTCATTTGCATAAATGCTTAAAAGAACCCTGAAGCTAGGTCTGCAGTTAGGAAAGTTGCCATGGAAGTGGCTTCTTCTCAGGAAGCAGCTAGATGTACTAGCCAGCTAATAGAGCGGAAAAGACCAGTAGTAATAGTAGGCATTAAGGAGCAAACAGGGACCTGTCGAGTGGAAAGGAGAGACAGGGACAAAAATGAAGTTAATGAAATCCTTAAAGGGATAAAGATGGAGAGGGCTGACCAAGATATTGAAAAGGTTTTCAGGATTGGACGGTACAACAATGACAAAGACCGTGTGATAAAGGTGGTATTCAAGAGCGAGAGAACAAAAGAGGACTTGCTAGCAAGGAAGAGCAGACTAGCAAATGTACAAAGGTTCAAAAAAGTATTCCTGCAGAGGGATATGACAAGGGACAAGAGAGAGAGGGCAGCAGCCCAAGGAGGGAGCGCAGGAAGAAAGAATCAGGGAGCTACAACCCCAAGCCCTACAATCCCAGAGGGGAGCGGGGAACCCTCCACAAGCAGCTCAACAGACACAGTGAGAGGAGCACCTCCCCCACCTCCACCCAATAGGGCCCTACCTCCCCCCTCCCCAGGATCTCCCTTCTCCCCCCCCAAGCCCTCCCCAATCCTCCATGCCTTCCCTTCTCCCCCACCCCCAAGCTCTCCATTCTCCCCTGCCCCCCTAAACCCCTCAGTATTCTTCTCCTCCACTTTCCTCAGCCCTCCCTTTTTCCTATCCCCCTTACACTCCCTATCCTCCAAACCTCCCCACCACCACAGCCCTTCTTCGTTTTCTGCCCTCCAAGCCCCCCATTCCCCCTCATTCCCCCAAGCCCTCCCTCCTCCCATATTCCCCCAAGCCTCCCTTCTCCCACACTCTCCAAAGCCTCCCTCTCTCACCCCCTTCCCAAGCCTCCCCTGCTCACCCACCCCCAACCCTCTTTCACCCCACCCCCCTAAGCCCTCCCTCCTACACCACCCTCCCATACCAGATCCTCCAAGCCCCCGTACACCCCAGACCCCCCCTCCAGGTTCTCCTTCATAGGCCCTCCCATCCCAGTCCCTCCCTTTTTCCCTGCTTCAGGGGAAGCAATAGGATCTGAGAAAGGACAGAAGAAAGTCAGCTTCAGGGTGATGTACTCGAACATAGATGGGATCACCAGCAAGGCAAATGAACTACGGGAAAGAACACAAGAAGTGAACCCAGATGTAATCGGACTCACAGAAACAAAACTCTCAGGCATCATAACGAATGATGTGTTTCCCCAGAACTACACTGTAATAAGGAAAGAGAGGGAAGGACGGGGAGGAGGTGGAGTAGCCCTACTAATGAGAAAGGAATGGAGCTTCAAGGAGATGGTCATCCTGGGCTGTGAGGGATTCAGAGACTACATAACAGCCACCATGACACTGGGAGGACCAAAAGTAGTAGTAGCAGTGATATATACCCCCTCCACCAAATGACAGAAGACCCAGACGAGAGTATGACAACAACAACGTGGCAGTTAACACTATAATTGAGAAGGCAGCCTCTGCTGCGTGTAGAAATAGAACACATCTCCTCTTCATGGGAGACTTCAATCACGGAAAGATAGACTGGGAGAACAAGGAACCGCATGGAGGAGAGGATACATGGAGAGCCAAACTAATGGAGGTGGCGACAAGAAATTTTTCTAAGCTAACATGTCAAGGAACCCACTAGGATGAGAGGAAACGATGAACCAGCGAGACTCGACCTAGTCTTCACTCTGAACGACTCCGACATAAGGGAAATCGGGTATGAGGCCCCAGTAGGAATGAGCGACCACAGTGTACTGGCGTTTGAGTATCTGGTTGAGGAAGGGTTAGTGAACTCGAGGAGGGGTACTGAAAACAAAAAACTGGCATTCCGATAGGGAAACTATCAGGAGTTAAGAAAATTCCTTATAGATATAACGTGGGAAACAGAGCTCAGGGGAAAGACGGCCCAAGACATGATGGACTTCATCACACACAAGTGCAGGGAAGCAGCAAACAAGTTTGGCCTAGTCCAAAAGGAAACCAATGAAATGAAGATGAGAAACCCATGGCTTAATCAGAGATGTAGGCTAGCTAAGCAGCAAAGTAAAAGGGCATGGAGAAACTATAGGAATAACAGGACACTTGAGAGCAGAGAAAGATACCAGAGTGCCAGAAATGAATATGTCAGGATGAGAAGAGAGACAGAAAGACAATACTAAAATGACATCGCAAGCAAGGCAAATACTCAACCTAAATTGTTGCACAGCCACATCAGGAGAAAAACCACAGTAAAGGAACAGGTAATGAATATATGGATAGAGCAGAAGGATTCACTACAAACGACAAGGAAGTGTGTGAGGAACTGAATAAGAAATTCCAGGAGGTCTTCACCTTCGAGGAGCAAGGAGAGATTCTAGAGATAAGAGAGGGAATAGTTAACCAGGAACCACTGGAAGAATTTGAGATTACCAGTGGTGAAGTAAAGAAGTGTTTACTAGAGTTGGATGTGACAAAGGCTATAGGCCCAGATGGAATCTCCCCTTGGATACTAAAGGAAGGAGCAGAAGCACTGTGCCTGCCACTCTCCATAGTGTATAACAAGTCACTGACAACAGGGGAACTGCCAGAAATTTGGAAAGCAGCTAATGTAGTTCCAATATAGAAGAAAATGGATAGGCAGGAGGCACTGAACTACAGGCCAGTGTCCCTAACCTGCATAACATGCAAGATGATGGAGAAGATTGTGCGGAGAAAGCTAGTGGAACATCTGAAGCGAAAGAACTTTGTAACACAGCATCATCATAGGTTCAGGGATGGCAAGTCCTGCCTCACAGGGCTAATTGAATTCTACGACCAGGCAACAAAAATCAGGCAAGAAAGAGAAGGGTGGGCAGACTGCATATTTTTGGATTGTCAAAAATCCTTTGATACAGTACCACACAAGAGGCTAGTGAAAAAGGTGGAGATGCAGGCTGGAGTGAAAGGGAAGGTACTCCGTTGGATAAGGGAGTACCTATGTAACAGAAGATAACGAGTCACTGTGAGGGGTGAGGTTCTCGGATTGGCGTGACGTCACAAGTGGAGTCCCGCAGGGGTCAGTGCTAGGACCAATACTGTTTCTGATATATGTAAATGATCTCCCAGGGGGTATAGAATCGTTTCTCTCAATGTTTCCTGATGATGCAAAAATTATGAGGAGGACTGAAACAGAGGATGATAGCAGGAGGCTACAGGACGACCTAGACAGACTTAATGAATGGACAAACAAATCAATGACTTAATGAATGGTCCAACAAATGGCTGCTAAAGTTTAACCCGAGTAAATGCAAAGTAATGAAACTAGGCGGTGGAAACAGGAGGCCAGACACAAGATACAGAATAGGAGATGAAGTACTTCATGAAACGGACCGAGAGAAAGATCTAGGAATTGATATCACACCAAATGTGGGCTTCTGTCTCCTGAAACCCACATAAAAAGAATTACGTCTCCGGCATATGCGAGGCTGGCTAACATCAGAACAGCCTTCAGGAACCTGTGTAAGGAATTGTTTAGAATCTTGTACACCACATACGTAAGACCAATCCTGGAGTATGCGGCCCCAGCATGGAGCCCGTACCTAGTCAAGCACAAGACGAAGCTGGAAAAAGTTCAGAGGTATGCCACTAGACTGGTCCCAGAACTAAGAGGCATGAGTTATGAGGAAAGGCTGTGGGAAATGCAACTTACGACACTGGAAGACAGAAGAGTTAGGGGGACATGATCACAACCTAAAAATCCTCAGGGGAATCGACCGGATAAACAAGGATGAACTATTCAACACTGGAGGGACGCGAACAAGGGGACACAGGTGGAAGCTGAGTACCCAAATGAGCCACAGAGACATTAGAAAGAACTTTTTCAGTGTCAGAGTAGTTAGTAAATGGAATGCACTAGAATGTGATGTGGTGGAGGCTGACTCCATACACAGTTTCAAATGTAGATATGATAGAGCCCAGTAGGCTCAGGAATCTGTACACCAGTTGATTGACAGTTGAGAGGCGGGAACAAAGAGCCAAAGCTCAACCCCCACAAGCACAATTAGGTGAGTACACACACACACACACACACACACACACACACACACACACACACACACGCACACACACACACACACACACACACACACACACACACACACACACACACACACACACACACACACACACACACACACACACAATAGGGGGCCAGGTAGCCTGGTGGATAGCGTGCAGGACTTGTAATTCTGTGGCGCGGGTTCGATTCCCGCACTCGGCAGAAACAAATGGGCAAAGTTTCTTTCACCCTGAATGCCCCTGTTACCTAGCAGTAAATAGGTACCTGGGAGTTAGTCAGCTGTCACGGGCTGCTTCCTGGGGTGTGTGTGTGTGTGTGTGGTGTGGGGAAAAAAAAAGTAGTTAGTGTAGTTAGTAAACAGTTGATTGACAGTTGAGAGGCGGGCCGAAAGAGCAAAGCTCAACCCCCGTAAAATACAACTAAGTGAATACAATCTCACACACACACACACACACACACACACACACACACACACACACACACACACACACACACACACACACACACACACACACACACACACACACATGTTCTATGACCAGGCAACAAAAATTAGGCTGAGAGGAACTTCTTTACACAAATTGTTACAAAAGAAACAGTATGAAGAGGTGTGGCCAACTAGATAATCAACACCTGGCCTACAATGTAAAATGACTATTATAGAGGCTATAAAATTCACTGAGCAAATGTAGTTCAGTCTTGAACCACATTTGCTTGCTAACTGAAAAATTAGCATAACGAAATAGGGAATACCAGAAGATTGCAGAATTGCTGATGGGAATAGTGCAGGGAAGAGAACTCAGAGGACGATCCGGGAGATAATTGACTAGGAAAGTTACAAACTCATAGTGGTTGATGAAAGATTTACAACACCATTGAGGGATAAAGGTACCATGAAGAGCGTTATCTCATGGTAATAACGGAAGTGGTACCTGGAGGGGTACGAACCCCACCTTACCTACCTAACCCACTTAACCTTTCAAGCCTGATGCGCTGAAAACGTTTGTATTACGAGACTTTTCTTTCATCTAACAGTTCACATTTTTTAACGGATACTCAATTCCGTAATAAATATGCGACATATTAAGTGAGAGAACTGGTTAACAAGGAGCTAACAGGTGATCAGCCTGAACAGAAAACATCATCTGTAGCAATGAGGAACAAAATACATATATATTCATATTCATCAAAAGGTCTCAGTTGACACAATTTACCCTAAGAGAATAATGTCAGTATTTGATAGATCTCTGTTCCGGTGTTCATCAGGTTTCATCGCGTCTCAAATAGTTTAAAATTCATATTACTCATTTATTAAAGTGCCTTTGACTATAGTTTCTAAACACATATTCAGAAGCAATTTCCTGAGAATTGTGATGAAATCTTATTGAGACTGCTACTGCAATCTCAGTTCGAATTCTGTTAAAGTATCAAACTATTTTAGTCGGAGACTAACGGGGACGAGGATGGAGAGCAAGGGACGAGGATGGAGAGCAAGGGGACGAGGGATGGAGAGCAAGGGGACGAGGATGGAGAGCAAGGGGACGAGGATGGAGAGCAAGGGGACGAGGATGGAGAGCAAGGGACGAGGGGTGGAGAGCAAGGGGACGAGGGTGGAGATCAAGGGGACGAGGGTGGAGAGCAAGGGGACGAGGATGGAGAGCAAGGGGACGAGGGATGGAGAGCAAGGGGACGAGGATGGAGAGCAAGGGGACGAGGGTGGAGAGCAAGGGGACGAGGATGGAGAGCAAGGGGACGAGGGATGGAGAGCAAGGGACGAGGGTGGAGAGCAAAGGGACGAGGGTGGAGAACAAGGGGACGAGGGTGGAGAGCAAGGGACGAGGGTGGAGAGCAAGGGACGAGGGTGGAGAGCAAGGGGACGAGGGTGGAGAGCAAGGGGACGAGGGTGGAGAGCAAGGGGACGAGGGTGGAGAACAAGGGGACGAGGGTGGAGAGCAAGGGGACGAGGTGGAGAGCAAAGGGACGAGGCTGGAGACCATTGGGACGAGGGAACGTACCAGACGTGCATACGTGTCGCTGAGAGGCTAGGAAAAACTATAATTTCGTGCTCAAGATACCCATTAAATACTTCTGTTTAATCTCCAACACCCAGCAGCCGGAGTTATGGGCCAACGCAAAATATTCTGTTTACCTCCAGTATCCCCATCCCACTCCCCCTCACTTTCCTCTTATTACCCTTATTTATCCTTTGCATTCCCATCACTTCTCTCCATTCCCCTTTTCCTTGCCCTGCCCTCTTCTTTATTATATTTACCTTTTTATGTTTTCAGTTCTCTTGCCATTCTCAACTTCTCCTTTCTTTCAATTCCACACTTCTCTTTTTCGTCACTTGCCTCTCCCAATTTTCCCTCTTCATGCTTTCCTTTCCCACTTTTACCTTCCCACCTTCCCCTCTCGACTTTCCCTTCCCCACCCTCCCCTCCCCACTTGTACCTTGTTCTCCCGACTATCCCTTTTCACTCCCAAAACCATCCAGCTGCCTCACCTTCCCCATTTCCCCTTTCCAACCCGTCCTCGCAAATTCGTATAGTCAATATTGACTTATTAAATACGTGCATAGGTGACATACTAAACATAATAGTTTACCTTAAAAGCTTCATAGAAAACACCGACCTTACCTAACCTTGTTAGTATGTTAAGATAAGCATCTTATAGCTTCGAAATTACAATTTTTACTTAACCTATTATAGGTATAGGTTTAGTAATAATTGTAATTACGAAGCAATAAGATGCTTATCTTAACATACTAACAAGGTTAGGTAAGGTCGGTGTTTTCTATGAAGCTTTTCAAGGTCAACTATTATGTTTAGTATATCACTTATGCACGTATTTAATAAGTCAATATTGACTATACGAATTTGCGAGGACGGGTTGCCCTTTCTCACCTCCCAGCGTCACCCTCATATCCAACCGCCCCCCCCCTACATTCCCCAACCTTCCTTACCCTCCCACATTCCTTCACCCCCCCTCCCATACCTTCCTCTTCCCTACCTTCCCCGTCACAACCCTCCCCCTCCCCCCCTACCTTCCCATCCATCACCCACAGGGCCACATTGTTACATGTATCTTGCCATTTATGCAATGACATTTATGCTTTAATTATGATAAAAGAAATGGCAAGTCCTGTCTATTCTGTCAATGAACTGGAGACATAGACGAGGTTCACGCACAAGGACGCAGGCAGTAAATGAACTACAGTTCTATAAACGTCAAATGAAAGTTTTATCCTTTCACAAAGTTGAAGACGAGTATGGGGGAGGTCCGCATCTGGATGGAATTAATGATGTTACATATCAGCTACGTATAGTAAATAGGTTATTGATGAGAAAGTGGTAATAACTGTAGTAGTAGTAGTAGTAGTAGGGATAGTAGTAGTAGTAGTAGTAGTAGTAGTAGTTTATTAGGAAAGTAGCAGTGTAGGTGATAATAGTAATACGAAAAATAGTATCAATTAGCAAGGAAGCAGTAGTTGAAATAAACATGGAAGCAGAGTTAATAGTGATACTAACAGTAGTAGTAGTAGTAGTAGATGCCAAGACAGAAATAATGGTAGTAAAAAACGGCCTGTGGTACATTAATTAGCACCATCACAGTCGTCGCCTCACAAGCAAAAACGATGACCCGCGGCGGCATCGTGTCGTGGACCGACAGGCACGATTAGGCATTGCAGTCATTACTCACCCATGAGCACCCAACTGTAGTTGATGATCTAGTTAATACGGGATCCCTCAGTTCGCGTTCTGAGGAAAATAAGCTAGGTATGTCTTGAGAGGAAAATGAACAGGGTAAACTTTCAGAGGATAATAAGTAGAATACGTCTTCAGAAGAAAATCCGAAGGTAAGCCTGTAGATGAAAATTAGAAGGGGTAAGCCCCCAGAGGAAAATAAGCAGGGGCCAGTCCTCAGAGGAGAATAAGTAGGGTATGCCTTCCAGACGACATCAGTACTGTTAGTCAACCGAGGGAAACATACAGAATAAGTTTTCAGATTAAGTGCGTAGGGGGAAAAGTTCCAGCTCTGCAAACACGAGTACATGTACCCCTCGCATTTCTTCTTAGTTCACAACAACAACAAAGTCGTTAGTAAACTCGATAATTGGAGCTTTTTATTATTAGAACGCACGTAAACGCAAACCTGAACTAAATAGACGAAAGAAAAAATAGAGCTGAAGTAAGTTTAAATAGCCTAGTCTCTTTTTATGACGCAGCCCTCTAAAATAATCAAGTCTTAACTATATCATGTGACTTTTAAAACAAATACTTGGGACGAATGAAACACCGACATGTACGGGATTTTGGACGATACGTCTTTTCGATTCACACNCGTGTGTGTGGTGTGTGTGTGGTGTGCTTGTGTGTGTGTGTTTGTGTGTTTGTGTGCGTGTGTGTGGTTGTGTGTGTGTGTGTGTGTGTGTGGTGTGTTGTGTGTGTGTGTGTGTGTGTGTGTGTGTGTGTGTGTGTGTGTGTGTGTGTGTGAACTCACCTATATGTACTCACCTATATGTGTCTGCAGGATCGAGCATTGACTCTTGGATCCCGCCTTTCGAGCATCAGTTGTTTACAGCAATGACTCCTGTCCCATTTCCCTATCATACCTGGTTTTAAAATTATGAATAGTATTTGCTTCCACAACCTGTTCCTTAAGTGCATTCCATTTTCCCACTACTCTCACGCTAAAAGAAAACTTCCTAACATCTCTGTGACTCATCTGAGTTTCCAACTTCCATCCATGTCCCCTCGTTCTGTTACTATTCCGTGTGAACATTTCGTCTATGTCCACTCTGTCAATCCCTCTGAGTATTTTATACGTTCCTATCATGTCCCCCCTCTCCCTTCTTCTTTCTAGTGTCGTAAGGCACAGTTCCCTCAGGCGCTCCTCATACCCCATCCCTCGTAGCTCTGGGACGAGTCTCGTTGCAAACCTCTGAACCTTTTCCAGTTTCATTATATGCATCTTCAGATGGGGACTCCATGATGAGGCGGCATACTCTAAGACTGGCCTCACGTAGGCAGTGTAAAGCGCCCTAAATGCCTCCTTACTTAGGTTTCTGAATGATGTTCTAACTTTTGCCAGTGTAGAGTACGCTGCTGTCGTTATCCTATTTATATGTGCCTCAGGAGATAGATTAGGTGTTACGTCCACACCCAGGTCTCTTTCGCGCGTCGTCACAGGTAGGCTGTTCCCCTTCATTGTGTACTGTCCCTTTGGTCTCCTATCTCCTAGTCCCATTTCCATACCTTTACATTTGCTCGTGTTGAATTCCAGTAGCCATTTCTCTGACCATCTCTGCAACCTGTTCAGGTCCTCTTAGAGGATCCTGCAATCCTCATCTGTCACAACTCTTCTCATCAACTTTGCTTCATCCGCAAACATCGACATGTAGGACTCTACACCCGTAAACATATCGTTAACATAAACAAGAAATAGAATTGGTCCCAGCACCGATCCTTGTGGTACTCCACTTGTTATTGTTCGCCAGTCCGACTTCTCGCCCCTTACCGTATCTCTTTGGCTCCTTCCTGTTAGGTAGTTCCTTATCCATGCTAGGACCTTTCCTCCTACCCCCGCCTGCCTCTCGAGTTTGAACAGCAGTCTCATGTGTGGTACTGCATCAAAGGCTTTTTAGCAGTCCAGAAATATGCAGTCTGCCCAACCATCTCTGTCCTGTCTTATCCTCGTTATTTTATCATAGAATTCCAGAAGGTTTGTTAGGCACGATTTCCCTGTCCAGAACCCATGTTGATGTTTGTTCACAAACCTAACGTTCTCCAGGTGTGCAACCAGTCGTAGCCTAATTATTCTTTCCAGTTTTTTACAGGGGATGCTTGTCAGTGATACAGGTCTATAGTTAAGTGCCTCCTCCCTATCGCCTTTCTTAAAGATAGGCACGGCATTTGCCTTCTTCCAGCAACTGGGCAATTCTCCCGACATAAGTGACTCATTAAAGATCATTGCCAGAGGCGCGCTGAAGGCCTGCGCTGCTTCTTTTAGTATCCACGGTGATACTTTGTCTGGTCCTACTGCTTTAGATGCATCTAGAGTTGTCAACTGTTTCATTACCTCCTCTGCTGTCACCTCTATATCTGATAGTCTTTCATCTAGGGTAACCCCTTCCAACAATGGGAGCTGCTCGGGCTCGGTAGTGAACACTCCATGGAAACTGGCATTCAGTGCCTCACAGATTTCCTTTTTTTGTGTGTGTGTGTGTGTGCGTGTGTGTGTGCGTGTGGGTTGGGCTGTGGGTAGGACTGTGCAGTGTAGCGAGGATCTAGTTTTAGTATGGTGGGAGTGTGTTGACCAGAATGACATGGTTGAGTGCATAGTGAAGTGGAGTGAGTATAGCCGAGTGTTTGGTGTAAAGCATGATGTTGCCGTAGAGAGCAGAGTGGTGGTCAGGAAGGTACTGCAACAGATTCCCGGTTGTAGCTTTGTGAATTGTGTGTCGCTAAAGGGAATATTCCTAGTCATTGATCTATATCTAGTGTAGTATCTGTACACAGATGTTGGAGATTGACTGTACGTGAATATCACCAGGTAATGTATTTGAAAGTACTACACGAGTGTTCAGCTAGTCATATATGACTGAAAAGAAACACAGTATGAAACAAGAATAAACATACAGTAATTAGAGAGACGATGTAATGATTACAAGTCCCATGCGTGGTTGAATGACTCCTGGAAGCTGAGGTTCAGGCGGTGAGGGTAGGAAGGGAAGGATATGTTTGAGAGAGAGAAAGGAGTTGGAATTGTCATGGGAAGGGGCAAGGTTTGGGATGGAAAAGATGGGATGGAAAGAGTGAGAGAGTGTGAAGGAAGCGAACTATCAGGGGAAAGCTCCAATCCATTATAACTATATAGCACTTGTAAGGGATCAGGATATAGATAAGGGATTAAGATATGGATAAAGGATGGATCGGGTGAAGAAGGCACAGTGCCCAACCACTTGGACAATCGGGGATTGAGCGCCGATTTGCAAGAAGCGAGACCGTCGCTCTACCGTCTACCCCAAGTGGTTGGGCGGTAATAGAGAGGATAGAAGTGAGAGAGGAAATAGGAAAGTTCGAGAGGGAGTGGGGTATAGGTAGAGACTGGGTAAGGGAGGCAGGGAAGGAAGGAGTGATAAGCGAAACAGGAAGGAACGGAGCACCAAGGGAAACAGAGAGGGTTATCACAGGGAGGGAATGGGAGGAAGAAGGAGCACAAACTATACTCACGCTCTCCTGATCAAGAACACCACACCTCGCTTTGATCGTGTGCATCACACACACACACACACACACACACACACACACACACACACACACACACACACACACACACACACACACACACACACACACACACACACACACACACACACACACACACACACACACACACACACACACACACCAACACAAGAGCTAGTCATCCGTCATCGTCGGCCAGAAAGATGTTACTCAACTTCGGGATAAACCCTAGACGGTAAATTCTGACACGACTGTTCTCTCCCTACTATATGACTCCATTATACCATTGAACCCTTCAATTTGATCTCCCATTAGCTCGTCCCCTCTATTTAATGCCTCTTATTTGCGTCTCTACTATTTGCACTCTAACCCTGTCGCTGCTTTCCCCCGTCCCATCCCAAATCCTCATCCTGAACCCTTCCAATAACGATTTGCTATATACTATGACACCTTGCTTTATAGTCGTAATGGCTTGGGGCTTTCTCCTGATAGTTCCTTTCCCTTTCCGCGATGCCCCTTAATAATCTCTCCCCCTCCTATTAGTTATCCAATTTCTCTCTGTCATAGTCTATCTGTTATCTATCTCCTCCATTAACACCTCTATTCTCTCCTTAACTAGCGTTCTAGCAACACGCATGGCAGGCTCTTCACTCATCAATATTGGTTACCTACAGTGCTCCTTGATCTCTGATCAAGGAGATCTTGATCAGAGATCAAAATCTCTGATCAAGGAGATCTTGATCAGAGAGATCAAGGAGAGACATAATAATCTTGATTCCTATGTTCCGCCATACAGCAAGTTAAATGACACTTTTTAATTAGAGGGCATGGTGCGAATATACTGAGGCCATGGATGGTATATAATGAGGGTTTAATGGGTATTTAATGAGGGGTATATTATAAAGGTCATGATGTTACATAATGAAGGTCCAAGACTGTATATACTGAAGGTCATGGGTGGTATATAATGAGGGGGTCATGAGTCAAGTAGGGTTTGCCCTGAAGGTTATAAAGCGTATATAATGAAGCTTCAAACGGGTATATAACTTAAAGGTCATAGCGAGTACAAACAGAACGCACTGTTTTCTTTTGTGTGCCATTAACCCCATCGTAAAAATCACGGTGGGTTAGGGAAATTAAAAACGCTTAGTATTGACACTGTTTGGGGTGGAGAGAGGGAGGGGGAGGGATGAGTATCAGCTCAGGTTTGTTAGTTGGGTAGCAGAGGTTATGTCGTTATTAATTAGGCTAATCCATTTCATATTGCTATGAAGGGGAGGCAATCCAGAGAATGAACTTGTCAGATGGCTCAAGTTCTGAACCATCAAGTCTTAAGTCAAGCCATTGAATCAAGTGAATCACTTGATTCAGTGAAGTACTATATAGTCGTAAGTTAAATTGATAGATTCCCCCACTCTCCCATGTCCCTGAGGCATCTCCCAGGTGTCTGGGCGCCGTCACCAGCCTCCCATAGTAACTCATACACACGTCTAGTTCAACTAATAATTCTGTTCCGCTCATATAATCATCGGACTCAAGACAGCTTGGCCGACCCGCTAGGAGCTGTCTCATGCATCATTTATCATTATAATAATCTTGGCCTAGCATGAACCAAGCGTCTGCTAAATTATCCTCCCCCCCCCCGTCCTCCTTTTTTATATCCACGAACCCCACTTTCCCGCCACTCTGTTCCATCAAACCCCTCCTCCCTAACTATACATCTTTTCCTTCCCTGGTATTTCGGACATTATAATTCATTTGATAATAAATCATGTTTGACTTCTGTGGTGACGCGTTATGTCTGAACGTTGCCAAACTCTCGCCATCTTCCTCTGGGAAAACCCCTATTCCACTTTCATGGTTACCTTCCCACCATCCTTCCACCTTCACTTTTCCATCCCCCTTTTCCTTCCTATTTTCTTTGTGTCCTTGTCTTTCTTTCTTCATTCCAATCTCCTTCCCATGATTTCTCTGCTAAGTGAGGGGGAAGTAGCAGAAGCCGTTGGTTTCGTGTTTTGATTGCAAAAGTTTTGCGAATTTTTATTTCTTTTATTATTCACGCGATGCGCATTTAAGATTCAACACCACGTGAGGTGAATATTTGATATTTCAGTCCTCATAACGGGAAAATTTTAGGTTCCATTCCTCATGGTCTGAAAATCTGAGATTCCATCCCTCATGGTCAGAAAATGTGAGATTCCATTCCACATGACGTGAAAATTTGAGATTCCGGTCCTCACGAGGCGAACAGTCCAGACTTCAGTCCTCAAGAGGTGAATAGCATCTCCATCCACAGCGAATATTCTCATCTTCTTATTTTATTTATTACAGCTCAAGTATTACATATATTTCCCCATTTATAGCTAACCTTCACTTCTCAATAGACATCGGCAAATCATTTGATAAATTCAGTGAAAATGCAAGCTTATTCTCCTGGCAATTCTGGATAATTTGTGCGTCAATTCCACTTAAAACTAAGTTGATTCTCTTTATACAGTGACACCACAGAACTAAACTAGTTGGGCTTCGTATCAGATTCTGTGATATCTCAAATTCGTCCATATATCACTGTTCCTTGTCCTCATTTCTCTCCCAAGTGCCACACAGTCGTATCTTCTCAGTGCCTTTCTCCTGATAATTACCTTAACACAATTATTCGTGGTACTTATAGGTACAAAATATTTTCAAGTACATAAATGTAATGCACGTTTTACGTGGCCGTTGTAATATTTATTTCGATTCAAGTTTCTGTAAATATTGTAAACTGGATTATTTTTGAACAGATAAATTAATTCAGCATCTGATTTACACAGGATTAATTTCCTTGGCTGAGAACAATGTTATAGTACAGGGATTTTGTATCGCCTTTATTATGGTACAGTGATTTTGAACCGTTGTTATTATAGTACAGAAACATAATACCGTCATTAATATGGTACAAAAACATCGTACCTTCAATAATATGTTACAAAAACATCGTACCATCGTTAATATGGTTCAGCTTTGTACGAATAATAGACCAGAGTGAAACGTGTGTAGTGAGTCTGGCTCTTTTGTATAATAACCAATGGTCGCTGAAGTGGTAATCATTATACCACTTAACTGACGGTCCACAATCAACGAAATATAATATTGTATTGCTGCTCGGTGACATGATTTATTTAATTCTGAGAGCGTATCTATCCGAAAGAGTTCAATGCTCCTGACGGTGTTCGTTGGGATTAAAGAGCTATATCAAGATATATGATATATATATTATAAGATATTATCCAAGTGTCAATCAAGACATGATCGTCGAGCGTACATATATTGTGTTGAGTGTTTAGATAGCAATGGGGAGATCAAGCACTGGAATGGGGGTTATGGTAACAATGATGTGGGAGACTGACAGTATCATGGGTGTGTGTGGACGATGGGGAGACTGACAGTTTCATGGGTGTATAAGGACGATGGGGAGACTGACAGAGCCATGGGTGTATGAGGACGATGGGGAGAATGACAGTGTCATGGGTGTGTGTGTGTGGACGATGGGGGGACTGACAGTGTCATGGGTGTGTGTGTGGACGATGAGGGGACTGATAGTATCATGGGTGTGTGTGGACGATGGGGGGACTGACAGTGTCATGGATGTATGAGGACGATGGGGGGACTGACAGTGTCATGGGTGTGTGAGGACGATGGGGAAACTGACAGTGTCGTGGGTGTATGAGGACATGGGGGACTGACATTGTCATGGTGTATGAGGACGATGGGGGACTGACAGTGTCATGGTGTATGAGGACGATGGGGGGACTGACAGTGTCATGGTGTGGAGGACGATGGGGAAACTGACAGTGTCGTGGGTGGTAATGAGGACGATGGGGGACTGACATTGTCATGGGTGTATGAGGACGATGGGGACTGACATTGTCATGAGTGTATGAGGACGATGGGGGACTGACAGTGTCATGGGTGTGTATCAGTGGCTATATATGCTGACCATCAGTCAATGAACCGTTCAGCATCATTACCCCATTAATACTTACTAGAACTACATAAACTCATCAGTATGGAAATCAAGACTACGAACAATCATTGGAAAAAAACAAAGTGATTGTTAGTAGTCGATGGTTAGGGTTTTTCCACTACTGTCATCACGATCTAACTAAACCTCTCAGAACAGGTACACCCAGAGTCAACGAAGCGTACTTCCGTTTGAGTTGTGCAAGGAATGTCGCAGATGTAAAATTGCAGAAGTGAGATAGCAGAGAGGAGAGAGAGAGAGAGAGGAGAGAGAGAGATGAGGAGAGAGGAGGAGAGGAGGAGAGAGAGAGAGAGGAGAGGAGAGGAGAAGAGAGAGGAGAGAGAGAGAGAAGAGGAGAGACAGAGACAGAGAGAAACACAGATGGATGAATAAACTGGAACGGACACCAAGACACATTTTTCAAATTTAAATAATGAAGACAGAGTGCTTGAGACTAGCAGGAGTCGCCGCTAGAAACTAAAACAGAATATTACAAAGAACACAACAGAAAAGTATTGCAGGGTGATAATATAATAAGAGTTGTATTTACGCGTCTT
>WNGS01165339.1:2678841-2701073 GCA_020271785.1 Procambarus virginalis
TCCTTCTCATATAAAACTTGCTATGAAAGACCTTATAACTAGATTTTCTATACATAAAATCGTATTTGTCTATATTTACAGATTCGTATATGTATCAATGACGTTTAGTAAAACATGTGGGTAATTTTAATTTATATTTTTGTCACTGTGAGTACAATTGGCATGAGTGATTATCGCTTCAGTAAACTTTTACATATTTTTCGCTAATATGATTTGACTACATTCAGTCGACAGGGATATCTCACTATAAATTGGGACCACATTTCAATTTGGAACATCGCCCAACTCCATGATTTACGGAATATGTTCGACAGGGGTTTAATTAATCTCTTCCTTACATTATTCATACATCGATTTGGGCCTGAGGACATTTTTTTTAAATAAATTTAGTAACTTCTTTCCAAAGGAATAATAACGTATTGATCTCCAATCACTTGTACACTTGTTCATTTAGGAACAATAACCGTTCCAGTAGAGAGCAGGATTGAAACACTCACTCACTACTTTTACGGCTTTCCTTGTCTTAGAGATCAGAACAAGTTTGTATATTTCATTTCTTCTATTTTCTTCCTAGTTTCATGAAGGAATTTCCTTTCAATAATAACTTTTTAGATGCTTTTTAATCTTCAGAAGAGCTTCTCATCTTATGGTCATCAATTCCGGGCTATTATTATTCATTCTTGCGAGATTAACATGCAGTATTTGTAGAGTGATAATGTCAATGTCTACGTGAATATTGTTATTGTAAGCATCTTATGTAGCAAATGTGCTGTACCTCTGTATGAACCTTCCAAATTGTAAATATAATACCAATAATGAATTAAGTCTTCGACTGATTGATTAAAACAATTAGTCAAATTCCCCACCGAGCCTTCATCCCTCCAGTCCCCACTATCTCCCATCCCCCCTCACCAATCACACTACTACCTCCATAAATATCTCTACTATCACTAACCCAGTGCTCAACCACTTGATTCACACTCCCACAATTGCCAGTTTTCCTTATCTTCCCCCCGTACCTTATCCATATATGTGACAAGTTCCTCCACCATCTGTAGAAACCCCCCATTCTGACTACAGTCTTCGCCCATACACGACCCCTATTCTGACCCCAATCTCACCCACACCCGACCCCATTCTGACCCCAATCTCACCCACACACGACCCCATTTTCTTCCCAATCTCAGCCTTATCAACTCACTGCCCTGGCAATCTCCAGTGATGTAGTTGAAAGGGCTTCTCGGAGCCTGACTGTCAGATAGTTTTCGATTTCTTATTATTTATGCGAATGGTTCTGTGCATAATATTAAACTTTTATTGTATAGATTTGTAAATCAGTGGTTCGTTAGTGGTTGGAGGATGTAAATCAGTGGCTCATAAGTAGCTGCATGTTGTAAATTATTGGTTGTGAGTGGTTTGAGAAAGTGAATCAGTGGAACATGTGTGGCTGGAAGATGTCAATCATGGGTTCATGAATTCTATAATATTCATGTAACATGTCTTGAGGAAGTATATTAGGGTTCAAATTAAATTTCTTCACAAAGTAAAATAAAAGTGATACAAAGAATTATAAACGAACTCAAACACAAACAGACCATTAGATCCAAACTGAGTTGTTAGTTAATTGAAATCCTATGTCTTAATAATGCAAGATGCGGGGCAGAAAATAAGTATTTTAATTTATTTGTAATCAAATATACGGGTTTACTCAGATTTACATCACTTGGCTGGTTGTCATATCAAATAAAACCACTTTTGGTTATTAATTTTCAATCATTATTAATTAATTTTTTTACATAGAAGTACAGTATCTTAATTACCTAAGAGTATCTCAATAACATAACACATAATCATACCAGAAGTTTCAGGTATTTACATAGCTTAGTCCTCGTGTTAATTATTCGGTTAAAAAAATAAAAGATTCGTTGAGTTGAAACGTTTGGGCAATGATTAGGTAAATATCTGAATATCACTGACTCTGAATATCACAGAGTACCACTGACATTATTATTGTCTTAGAGGAATCTATTTTCTGTAAGTCAATTTGGCTTCACTAATATTATTTTTATGTGTATTGCCTCATAGTTCATCCTCGTGTATTGCTGCCCTCATTAAGGATACAATCTACGGAAAACTTCACAGCTTCCATCAGTACAAGTTCCCACCAGCAATAATTTACTTACGCGGTTCCCATTACCGTTCCCATCAGCAATAAACGGCGATTGTTATGGGTTATAAAAGATCAAAACTTGGATTGTTCACTCCCAACGGGTCTTTGAATCTGATTTTCCTCATGTTCAGCTTACTCTGAGTGTGACTGTATACTTAAACTGGTCGGTACATTGACAGTCTCGCTTCGACCTAGAACTGGTGTTTGTTACCTGAGGGTCAAAGTGGATGGGCTTCGTTCTTGCTCTTCATCCTCATATGAACCACTTGGGCTGGAAAGTAGAGCGACGGTTTCGCTTCATGCACATCAGCGTTCAATCCCCAACCGTCCAAGTGGTTGGGCACCATTCATTACCCCAGACCCATTCTTAATCGTTATGTCCTCATCCCTTTCAAGTGTTGAATATATCATGTATTTGTATCCCTTTCAAAGCGTGTATAGTAGTATTGGCTTGGCGTTTTCTCCTGATAATTACCTTATCATACCTTTATCCTCATATTCGAGCTCTTTGCTCTCATCATCCACAAGCAGGTGATGAGTTACACCAACGTGGCACATGACATGATGACCAGACCAAACCTCAGAAAATGGAGAAACTACAACGTCATCATGGACCAAAAATTGTTCTCCAATTCCATCTTGCGATCCTCATTTCCTCGAACCTTGCTCTCATTACCCATCTCATGTCCTCATATACCGGAACTTTGCCTTTATATCCCACCTTCCTGTCGTTATAAATCTACCATGTGCGATATAGTCACTATGGCTTATGTCTTCCTCCTGGTAAGACTCTAATGTCACCGAGAGAGAATATTAAGTCGAGTCTGGCTCGTTGATTACTTTTTCTCATCTATGAGGGGTCGGGTATAGGTTGACTTAAGAAATTTCTTATTGATACTTAGATAGATTAGGTGTTACGTCCACACCCAGGTCTCTTTCGCGCGTCGTCACAGGTAGGCTGTTCTCCTTCATTGTGTACTGTCCCTTTGGTCTCCTATCTCCTAGTCCCATTTCCATAACTTTACATTTGCTCGTGTTGAATTCCAGTAGCCATTTCTCTGACCATCTCTGCAACCTGTTTAGGTCCTCTTGGAGGATCCTGCAATCCTCATCTGTCACAACTCTTCTCATCAACTTTGCGTCATCCGAAAACATCGACATGTAGGACTCTACACCCGTAAACATGTCGTTAACATATACAAGAAATAGAATTGGTCCCAGCACCGATCCTTGTGGTACTCCACTTGTTACTGTTCGCCAGTCCGACTTCTCGCCCCTTACCGTAACTCTTTGGCTCCTTCCTGTTAGGTAGTTCCTTATCCATGCTAGGACCTTTCCCCCTACCCCCGCCTGCCTCTCGAGTTTGAATAGCAGTCTCATGTGCGGTACTGTATCAAAGGCTTTTTGGCAGTCCAGAAATATGCAGTCTGCTCAACCATCTCTGTCCTGTCTTATCCTCGTTATTTTATCATAGAATTCCAGAAGGTTTGTTAGGCACGATTTCCCTGTCCAGAACCCATGTTGATGCTTGTTCACAAATCTAATGTTCTCCAGGTGTGCAACCAGTCGTAGCCTAATTATTCTTTCCAGTATTTTACAGGGGATGCTTGTCAGTGATACAGGTCTATAGTTAAGTGCCTCCTCCCTATCGCCTTTCTTGAAGATCGGCACGACATTTGCCTTCTTCCAGCAACTGGGCAATTCTCCCGACATAAGTGACTCATTAAAGATCATTGCCAGAGGCACGCTGAGGGCCTGCGCTGCTTCTCTTAGTATCCACGGTGATACTTTGTCTGGTCCTACTGCTTTAGATGCATCTAGAGTTGTCAACTGTTTCATTACCTCCTCCACTGTCACCTCTATATCTGATAGTCTTTCATAGTTTAACCCCTTCCAACAATGGGAGCTGCTCGGGCTCGGTAGTGAACACTCCATGGAAACTGGCATTCAGTGCCTCACAGATTTCCTTGTCACTTTCAGTAATGTCCCCTCTGCCTTCCTTAGTCTTGTCACTTGGTCGTTTACCGACATTTGTCTTCTTTATGACTGTGTAGTAGCTTAGGTTGTTTTTTCGCTTTGATTGCAATATCGTTCTCATAGTCCCTTTCCGACCGTCTGATATTAATGTAATCGTTCCTAGCTCTGTTGCATCTGATCCTGTTGTCCTCTGTCCTTTGTCTTCTGTATTTCCTCCACTCCCGCCTGCTGGCCATTTTTTGCTTCCTGACACTGTCTATTAACCATGGGTTATTATATTCCNATTCTTCTGATAATTTTGAAGTTAATGATCATGTATCCTCTTTCTCTTCTGTCTTTTAGTGTTGTGAGGTGCATTTCACGCAGCCTTTCCTCGTAACTCATGCCTCCTAGTTCTTAGACTAGCCTAGTAGCATACCTCTGACTTTTCCAGGTTCGTCTTGTGCTTGACAAGGTACGGGCTCCATGCTGGGGCCGCATACTCCAGGATTGGTCTTACATATGCTGTGTACAAGGTTCTGAATGATTCCTTACACAGGTTTCTGAAGGCAGTTCTGATGTTAGCCAGCCTCGCGTATGCCACAGATGTAATTATTTTTATGTGGGCTTCAGGAGACAGGTTTGGTGTGATGTCAACTCCTAGATCTTTCCCTCTGTCCGTTTCATGAAGTACATCATTTCCCATTCGGTATCATGTGTCTGGCCTCTTGTTTCCACCGCCTAGTTTCATGACCTTGCATTGGCTTGGGTTAAACTTAAGTAGCCATTTTTGAACCATTCCTTCAGTCTGTCTAGGTCATCTTGTAGCCTCTACTATTATCCTCGGTTTTAATCTTCCTCATAATTTTTGCATCATCTGCAAACAGTAAGAGGAACGATTCTATACCCTCTGGGAGATAATTTACATCTATCAGAAACAGTATAGGTCCAAGCACTGAACCCTGCGGGACTCTACTGGTGACGTCTCGCCAATCTGAGACCTCGCAGTCTTCCAAATTTTTGGCAATTCCCCTGTTACCAGTGATTTGTTATACACTGTGGAGAGTGGCAGGCACAGTGCTTCTGCTACTTCCTTTAGTATCCATGGGAGATTTCATCGGGGCCTGTTGCCTTTTACACATCCAACTCTACCAAGAGCTTCCTTACATCCCTACTGGTAATCTTAGACCCTTCTAGTGGTTACTGGTTAACTATTCCCTCTCTTATCTCTGGGACTTCATCTTGATCTAATTTGGAAACCTTCTGGAATTTCTCATTCAGTTCCACTCACATTTCCTTGTAGTTTGTAGTGAATTTGTCTTCTTCTATCCTCAATTTCATTACCTGTTCCTATACTGTTTTTTTCTCATGATGTGGCTGTGCAGCAATTTAGGTTGAGTCTTTGCCTTGCTTGCGATGTCATTTTCGTATTGTCTTTCTGACTCTCTTCTCAATGTGACATATTCATTCCTGACACTCGGGCGTCTTTCTGTGCTCTCGAGTGTCCTGTTATTTTTATAGTTTATCTACGCTCTTTTACTTTGCTGCTTAGCTAGCTTATATCTCTGGTTAAACCATGGGTTTCTCAACGGCATTTCGTTGTTTTCCTTTTGGACCGGGACAAACTTGTTGTCTGCCTCCTTACACTTTTGGGTGATGTAGTCCATCACGTCTTGGGTCGTCTTTCCCCTGATCTCTGTTTCCCATGTTACATCTGTTAGGAATTCCCTTATCTCCTCATAGTTTTCCTTTCGGAATGCCAGCCTTTTGTTTTCAGTACCCCTCCTCGAGTTCCTTAACCCATCTTCAACCGGATACTCAAACGTCAGTACACTGTGGTCGCTCATTCCTACCGGGGCCTCGAAACCGATATCCCTTATGCCGGAGTCGTTTGTGTGTGTGTGTGTGTGTGTGTGTGTGTGAAATCAAGAAGAAATTAACAGGTGATGAAAATATGGCCATGTCAGACCACGATGGAAGGATTAAGACTTCCTTAAGTACTTTTCTATTTAATAATACACCTTCAGAAGGAAACTTCCCTCTGAAGATGTATTATTAAATACAAAAGTACTTATGGAAATTCCTGTCATAATCCTTCCTTCGTGGTCTGACACTGCCACAGTGTTCATCACCTGGTAATTTCTTCGTGAATATTATTATTGGGAAAACACTGTTAGAAAACACCATTTTATCAAGCGCACATGCATCATCCCTGTATTTCCCCTAACAAAAAAAAACGAAAACAAAAATATGATAAAAACCAATTCTCAAGAGTAGGAAGAGGAGGATGACGCCTGACCATAAAACTCCAGGTCGTCGCAACACTGCTGGCTTGGAGGAGCTCCTCGGCGGCCACCCGAGTCTTACCCTCCTGGTATGTTATTATCAGTGATCAAACATGTCACTGGGAGACCTCAAGGAACTCCATCGTGGCCCTTCGCACTCGAGGACCGGGACAAATTCGACGAAATACAATTAAGCCTAATAATGATGATAATAATACACAGAAAGCAATATCAAGGATCTATTATCAGGTTGCATTTCTTATTTTGAGCATGTCGTGGCTTGGGTGTGTAGGGCGTGTGCCTGCAAAACCCAGCGCATAGGTTCGACTTCTCATCACGGATGTTCCCTATTTCTCAATAATAATAATAACAAAAATAATGTGTATTTTGAGGTATTACAGAAAGTATATTTCAGATAAAATTACATTCTATTATTAAATTGTTTTTTTCGACATCGTCTTTGATTCGGGACAGACCGGAAATTAATTCTAGTTTTCCACGCGTCTGTTGTCTAATGCAATGGCTGCAAATCAATATGTTTTATATTATTCAACTGTAAATTGGCTTCCAAATCTATTGGAAGCCAATAGATTTTGCTTCCTTGTCTTTAATTTCGCTATTGCTCCTGCTCAATAGAGCATCTGATCTCGTCCCTATGGGTTATCTCTCGCCCTAGTTTCCATAGATGCCCTTTCGTTCAGTTTCGATATCCATTGCTATCAATATTGATCTTTTCCATCCTATGTATTTAATTTATTTTCTCATCTGTGCTTGCAGGGGGTTAGAGAAGAGCTCAACCCCCGCAAGCACAACTAGGTTTATTACACAGGAACTCGCCAACAAGCAGTGATGGAGGTGCATTCTTTAACTTCCGCACCTCACACCCACCACTCTATTTCCCACCCCTTACCTTTCTCCCCTTCCCCTCCAACACCACACATTAGTGTGACCGTCCCCCTCCCCATGCTTCCCCCAACACTGATGCCAGTCGTAATGGTCTAGCATGGCTTTTGGACTTTACACTGGGAAAACCTGGTATTCCCACTCGAATCGATAAGTGCTGCCACCCCTCCTGTGCACTCACCTAATTGTGCTTGCTGGCATTTAACTTTGGCTCTTTGGTCCAGCCTCTCAGCTGTCAATAAACTGCCGTACTGTTTCCTGAGCCAACTGGCTCTCTCATATCTACATTTTAAACTGTGTATGGAGTCTAACTCCACCACATTACTTCTTAATTTGTCCATTTATTAACAACTATGATATTCCCAAAATTCTTTTTAATATATCTGCGGCTCATGTCTTTCTCTCGAGTTTGTATAGTAATCTCCTATAAGGTACTGTATCTAAGGCTTCTTGGCAGTCTAGAAATGTGCAAGATGTGTGGCTTTCTTCGTCTTGCCATATTCTGGTTCCCGTATTATAGAACATCAGTTGCTTCGTCAGGCATAATTTCACTTCTCTAAAGTCACGTTGATGAGTCCTTACATACCTAGTTCACTCTCTTTGTGTAACAGGTTTAACCCTATTATTCCTTTAAGTGTTTGGCAAGGTATGCTTGTGAATGACACTGGTCTCTTGTTAAGAGTTTCTTCTCTGTCTCCTTTCTTGTAGATTGGTGCAACATTTGCCTTCTTCAGCAGCAGGGAAATTCCCCCTATGTAATTGACCCATTATATGTCAGTGCTAGACGAACGCTGAAGGTCTGTGGCGCATCTTTCAACCGCCACGATGACATTTTTCCTGGCCCAATAGTTTTACTTTCGTCTGGTGATGCTAGTTGTGTCCTTACCTCCTCCGCTGCTACCTCAATATTTAATTGTCTTACGTTAGGGGCTACTGTCTCTTTCAGCACTGAGAGTTTTTCAGGCTCAGCTGTGAACACTCCATGGAAGTGTTAATGGGTATAGCGTGCATTGGATAAGTGTTCATGGATGTCGTGACCGAATGTTGCAGAATTTGCACATCCTGCAGCAAAGATTAGAAGGCACGACGGCTAGCTCAGAAGCATGAAGTTTTTCTGGTAATTTGTCTAATGTTTGTGCCTGGTGCAGGGAGCTCAGGGGTCAGGACACAGGTCTTGGTACTCAGGTCTCCCTCTGGGCTCAGGTCACAAGATTCAGAGCATGGAGCTCTGGGGTTAAGTCTTAGGAATAGAGTTCAAGATTCTGAACTTCGGCCATTGAATTTTGGGCTCGGGGCTCAGGGCTCAGGTCTTAGGATTCAGGTCAAAGGATTCTGGGCTTAGAGTTCTGAACTCCATCCACTTATATCATCATCACCCTTATTAATTTTATTTTCAATATTATTCTTTGTCTTGCTATTAGCATTTTATATATATGTTTTTCTTCGCGTCAACAATTTGAGTTTACTTTGATGTTGGCGAGATTGAACTGCACCTTTATTTTTGTTCAATATTCCCTATGTCGGAAGGATTCAATGCATTTATTGTATACGGTTGTGTGTTAATTGTCAATCATTCAGACATTTTTAATTGCTGAAGCTACGGCATGTTTTGGTCACCAGTTTGTGTTGCAAAAATGCTTTCTATAATTGTGTCTATTTCGTGTGATTAATGCGCCGAAAAGTTCTTTGCTTGCAAAGGGAACATCTATCTAGTTATCATTAATTGCACCTTTTATCTGGTAGTATATTCTTGAGGGAAAGACTTGTTGAAACGCTGAATAAGGGATATGAAATGTTTCACCATTGCAGAATATAATCAAGTCAGGAACAACGTTTCTGTATGGCAATTACATGATTACATGTAATCATGTAATTACCACTTGAAATTTGCGTATGCGGCATTCTGTCAAGTACATTTACTTTGCCTCTCACTAGATGCGCAGCTGTATTCTTAATTCTGTATAACTATCTATAGATAAGAATGTGAAAAGGAATCTTAAATTAATAGTTAGTATTCCGATTTAAACTTGAAAATTATAGTGTTATACATCGCATGAAATGGAATGAACAGATTTTCGTCTATTTTCACTCCTAAAATGGCAATTAATGGGTTGTAAATCAACGTTTCTTTGTCTAGTATGATATATTTGGTGCCTCCGTGACATATAACCATCAGGTGGGTTGATAAGGTCGCCAATAACCTGCCATTTCGTCTCCTTTCTTGTCTCCTGCGAAAGTAAGTGTACATCCATCTCCATTGGAACTAGCCTCAGGATTTCATCGAAGTAGATGTGCCACAGGAGCGATCTGACCACACTGCCTTGGGGGTACACTTGAAACTTCAGTGTTCGAGAGACGTCTGATTGCTCATGACTCTGGAATGTTCTGTTAAACAGTTTTTAATGAAGAACGGAACAGTTCTATCAACTCCATGTCTCTTAAGCTTACACACCATTCCTTCATGACAGATCATATCAAAAGCTCCAGCAAAATACAAGACTATATACTATATGCATCCTCACCACACTCAAGACTCTTGTCCCATTTTATAGTCAACTACAGTAGCATATCAAATGTGCTCCTATTATATCTGAAACCAAATCACTAGTTACTCATTAAGAAGCCTTTTTTCTAGGTAATTTTCCACCTTCTCAATACGAAAATTTTAAAAAGATATTACCACTGTCTGATTGATGTTGGGATTAAACCCTATTAACCACGGGAAGGATATTTAGGCCAACCACTGTAGATTATTAAGCAAGACGCACTAATAACCAGACCCCTGAACACGGCTCAGCACTAACGTTAACTCTCAGTGTATGTACACCGAGAAGCAGAGTAACCTCTCGGTGTACATGTCTACGTATCAGAGCGACTGAGACCACTAATATTGACCTATACCTCACTACTGATGTCTTGCTGTTGTTTTCGCAGACAGATACAACCCTGTCCCTCTTCCGGATTAGTTGCCAGCTTTGCTGATTATTGCAAGCTTGCAAGAGGGCTGCAAGGAGGCTGCTAGTGGAAGTGCACATGTTTCAAGGATTTTGTGACATATTGGGGCCTAAATGCTAACATTTGTTTCGAGTTAAAGTACTGATAGACCTGTTGTTCCAAATGGTGTACTAATAGTTCCAGTTTGCCCAAGTTCCGTACTGATATGATTATCGAGCTCTAAGTGTCTCATTGGTAGGCATATCGATCTTAAATACCAAACTGATAAGCCTGTAGAACTGAAGTTGCATATTGATATATCTATTACTCCAAAATTCTGCACTGGTAAGGCCGTCGTCGCCAAGTGCTGTGTATATAGGCTTTTCTTGCCAGGTCTAGTACTGTTAGGCCTATCATGCCCAAGTATCGAGCCCCAAATGGTTATGCGAATAATGATTTTGTCGATGAAAAAACGTGGGTCAAAAGTTTTAATGAGAATTAATGGTTGTATAAGAGAAGCAGAGTTTAAGATTGCCACAAAAATTTCATTTTTACTAGCGCTGCAAAACATCAAAGGAACTTTTTTTATTCTGAGCCTTTGTGTCTGTTAGTCTGTGAGTTTATGAATCTGGGAGTTGTTACTCTTTGAGTCAGTGAATCGTTATTCGGTGAATCTGCTATATAGTCTGTGAGTCGTTACTCTTCGATACTGCTAGTCTGTCAGTAGTTACTCTTTGAATCTGTTAGTCTGTGCGTCAATCCTTACTAGGTGAACCTATTAGTCTATGAGTCGTTACTCTGTTAATTTGTTAAACTCAGTCGTTTCAAGGTAAATTAGTTAATGTGTGAATCGCTATTCCGGAATCTATTAATCTGTGAGCCGTTACTCTATGAATCAGGTAGTCTACGAGTCGTTACTCTGTGAATCAGTTAGTCTACGAGTCGTTACTCTGTGAATCAGTTAGTCTACGAGTCGTTACTCTGTGAATCTAAACGCCCATCTGTTAGTCTGGTAGAAAGCGTGTCTGTTAGTTGGTCAGTCTATGAGTTCGTGTATTAGTTAGTATGTCAGTGTTTTTCTAAGCCAACAATGCATTATCTTAAATATCTGTTATCAAGTGTACATTGTACCACTTGGTCCAATGTACCACCTACAATGATTCTACTTGAGTGAATTTTTCGAACACTTCAATATAGTGAAGAATTCCAGCATTTCATTATAATGAAGCCTTCTCTTCCCTTCACTCTAGCAAAACATTTAAGTACTCCACTTCAGGAAACATTGAGGCATTTCACTATAGTGAAGTATGAAGGCTCTTCATAAATTGAAGCTGCGTAGAGAAGTTCGGTGTCAATTTAGGGATTCGTTTAGTTAACTTTGCATTCTATTCTATTTTCCTCCTCCTTATATCTGGTCCTCCTTCTTCTCTTTCTTCTCTTTCATCTTGTAGCTCTTATTTTTCTCTTATTCTACTTGTTAATTTTATTGCTTTAATTTTGCTTCTCTTCCTTTTGCTGCTGATTTGTACTCGCGACTTATCTTTTTCAGATTTTTCGCCGTTATTTTATCATAATACATATATATTTTTTCCGTTTTACAACATTTTACTACGCTTTGCTACTTTTTCCTCCTAACTACACCTTATTTCTTTGTTTCCTGGAAGCTATTTATAATGTCTCGCGTGATTACAANTGAACATTACATGCCTCACCTTCCCTATAAACATGACATGCCTCACATTACTAATGAACATGACATTCCTCACCTACCTTTTGAACATGACATTCCTCACCTTATCTTATGAACATGACAGTCCTCACCTTACCTTATGAACATGACATGCCTCACCTTACCTTATGAACATTACATGCCTCACCTTCCCTTATAAACATGACATGCCTCACCTTACCTAATGAACATGACATTCCTCACCTTACCTTTTGAACATGACATTCCTCACCTTACCTTATAACATGACAGTCCTCACCTTCCCTTATGAACATGACATTAGTGAGACCGGCCCCATTGTACATAGCCCCATTCCTCGACGGTTGATACCTACAAAGTAAACGAGGAGAATGGAAAAAGGTTCTCGGGGACGATCAGGGATCATCCCTGAGCTAGTGGGATTGCGGTACTAAGAAAATGTAATGTAGTTAGGCCTAGACACACAAGAAAACGTAAAAGTAGTTGAGTAGATGTGAAAAATAAATTAAATACATAGGATGGAAAAGATCAATATTGATAGCAATGGATATCGAAACTGAACGAAAGGGCATCTATGGAAGCTATGGCGAGAGATAACCCATAGGGACGAGATCAGATGCTCCTATTGAGCAGGAGCAATAGCGAAATTAACGACAAGGAAGCAAAATCTATTGGCTTCCAATAGATTTGGAAGCCAATTTTACAGCTGAACAATATAAAACATATTGATTTGCAGCCATTGCATTAGACAACAGACGAGTGGAAAACTAGAATTAATTTCCGGTCTGTCCCCGAATTAAAGACGATGTCGAAAAAAACAATTTAATAATAAGAATGTAATTTTATCTGAAATATACTTTCTATAATACCTCAAAATACACATTATTTTTATTATTATTATTATTGAGAAATAGGGAACATCCGTGATGAGAAGTCGAACCTATGCGCTGGATATTGCCAGGCACACGCCCTACACACCCAAGCCACGACATGCTCAAAATAAGAAATGCAACCTGATAATAGATCCTTGATATTGCTTTCTGTGTATTATTATCATCATTATTAAGCTTAATTTTATTTTGTCAAATTTGTTCCGGTCCTCGAGGGCGAAGGGCCACGATGGAGTTCCTTGAGGGTCTCCCAGTGACATGTTTGATCACTGATAATAACGTACCAGGAGGGTAAGACTCGGGTGGCTGCCGAGGAGCTCCTCCAAGCCAGCAGTGTTGCGACGACCTGGAGTTTTATGGTCAGGCGTCATCCTCCTCTTCCTACTCTTTGAATTGGTTTTTCTCATATTTTTGTTTTTGTCAGGAGGCAGTAAACAGGTTCATCCCGGTCCAAAGGGAAAAATCCGAGAAGCAACAGAAGAATCCATGGTATAATAGGGCATGTATGGAAGCGAAGAAACTGAACAAAAGGGCGTGAAGGAACTTCCGGAATAACAGGACACCAGAAAGCAGAGAGAGATACCAGAGAACCAGGAATGAGTACGTCAGGGTGAGAAGAGAATCAGAGAAAAGTTTTGAAAATGATATTGCAAACAAAGCCAAGACCGAACCAAAGCTACTCTACAGTCACATCAGAAGGAAAACAACAGTAAAAGAACAGGTAGTTAAACTTAGAACAGGCGAGGACAGGTATACAGAGAATGACAAAGAGGTGTGTGAAGAACTCAACAAGAGGTTCCAGGAGGTCTTCACAATAGAACAAGGGAGGTCACTGTGCTAGGAGAGAGGGAGGTAAACCAGGCGGCCTTGGAAGAGTTCGAAATTACGAGAGAGGAGGTCAAGAGACACCTGCTGGATCTGGATGTTAGAAAGGCTGTTGGTCCAGACGGGATCTCACCATGGATACTGAAAGAGTGTGCAGAGGCACTTTGCTTGCCACTCTCCATAGTGTATAGTAAGTCACTGGAGACGGGAGACCTACCAGAAATATGGAAGACGGCAAATGTGGTCCCAATATACAAAAAGGGAGACAGGCAAGAGGCACTGAACTACAGGCCAGTGTCCTTGACTGTATACCATGCAAGGTGATGGAGAAGATCGTGAGAAAAATCCTGGTAATACATCTGGAGAGAAGAGACTTCGTGACAAATCGCCAACATGGGTTCAGGGAGGGTAAATCTTGCCTTACAGGCTTGATAGAATTCTACGATCAGGTGACAAAGATTAAGCAAGAAAGAGAGGGCTGGGCGGACTGCATTTTCTTGGATTGTCGGAAAGCCTTTGACACAGTGCCGCATAAGAGGCTGGTACATAAACTGGAGAGACAGGCAGGTGTAGCTGGTAAGGTGCTCCAGTGGATAAGGGAGTACCTAAGCAATAGGAAGCAGAGAGTTACGGTGAGGGGTGAGACCTCCGATTGGCGTGAAGTCACCAGTGGAGTCCCACAGGGCTCTGTACTCGGTCCTATCTTGTTTCTGATATATGTAAATGATCTCCCGGAGGGTATTGGTTCATTTCTCTCAATGTTTGCAGACGATGCCAAAATTATGAGAAGGATTAAAACAGAAGAAGACTGTTTGAGGCTTCAAGAAGACCTAGACAAGCTGAAGGAATGGTCGAACAAATGGTTGTTAGAGTTTAACCCAATCAAATGTAATGTAATGAAGATAGGTGTAGGGAGCAGGAGGCCAGATACAAGGTACCATCTGGGAGAGGAAATTCTTCAGGAGTCAGAGAAAGAAAAAGACTTGGGGGTTGATATCACGCCAGAACTGTCTCCTGCAGCACATATCAAGAGGATAACATCAGCGGCATATGCCAGGCTGGCCAACATACGAACGGCATTCAGAAACTTGTGTAAAGAATCATTCAGAACTTTGTATACCACATATGTCAGGCCAATCCTGGAGTATGCAGCCCCAGCATGGAGTCCATATCATCAAGGACAAAACTAAACTGGAAAAGGTTCAATGGTTTGCCACCAGACTAGTACCAGAGCTGAGAGGTATGAGCTACGAGGAGAGACTACGGGAATTAAACCTCACTTCGTTGGAAGACAGAAGAGTTAGGGGGGACATGATCACCACATTCAAGATTCTGAAGGGAATTGATAGGGTAGATAATGACAGGCTATTTAACGCAAGGGGCACACGCACAAGGGGACACAGGTGGAAACTGAGTGCCCAAATGAGCCACAGAGATATTAGAAAGAATTTTTTAGTGTCAGAGTGGTTGACAAATGGAATGCATTAGGAAGTGATGTGGTGGAGGCTGACTCCATACACAGTTTGAAGTGTAGATATGATAGAGCCCAATAGGCTCAGAAATCTGTACACCTGTTGATTGACGGTTGAGAGGCGGGACCAAAGAGCCAGAGCTCAACCCCCGCAAACGCAACTAGATGAGTACACACACACACACACACCCACACACACACACACACACACACACACACACACACACACACACACACACACACACACACACACACACACAGTACACTGGACAACAAACCTTTAGAAAGATTGGATTCAAGAGCCAACAGCTCGATCCTGCCGGCACCAATAGTAAATACAAACAAAAAACACCCACCCACGAATGGAAAGCCTCAAAACAAAACACGCAAACAGAATCAAGCTAACACACACAAAAAAAAAACATGCACGCATGACAAAGGAAATTACCGTTCTTCCAACTTTTTATGGCACCAATCATACTAATTACGTATAATACAATGCCATAAAATATTACAGAACACGGTAAATATCTTAACTATCAGGCGAGGACTGGCCGCCACGTGAGACTGGCACTCAGGGTCGACAAGTCGATAGGAAGGAAATGTGTTAGATAGTGAGAGTGAAGGTGAGAGAAGAGTGAAGGTGAGAGAAGGTAAGATAAGATATGAGGATGGCTGAGACGTTACTTTCTACTACTGTACACTCTCTCAAATACTTTTATTATGTGCGACGTTAGTGAAACTGGTCTATAATTATTTGCCAATGTTTTGCTCCCTCCCTTGAATAGAGGGGCTATGTCTGCTACTTTAAGTGTATCTGGTATCTCTCCCGTGTCCAAGCTCTTCCTCCACACTATACTGAGTGCCTGTGCTACCGGCACTTTGCATTTCTTTATAAATATTGAATTCCATGAATCTGGACCCGAGGCCGAGTGCATGGCCATGTTTACAATTTTACTTTCAATGACTAGTACGCTCGTGTTGATATCAGATATATTTACAGGGGTTTGGATATCCCGCATGAAGAAATTGTCTGGATCTTCCACTTTCATGTTGTTTATTGGAGTGCTAAACATGTCCTCATACGGCTTTTTTAGAATTTCACTAATTTCTTTGTCATCCTCCGTATATGAGCCATCACTTGTACGAATAGGTCCAATACTGGCAGTGGTTTTTGCTTTTGATTTCGCATATGTGAAGAAGTATTTTGGATTTTCTTTATTTACTGAATTGCTTTCTGTTCTAACTGCCTTTCTTCAGTTTGATATGAGTGTTTCAATTTCCGCTCGATTTCTTCAATCTCCCTATTTAAATTATTGCTTCTTTGACGGGAAAGTCGTGTCTGCTTAAGCATTTTCGTTATTTTTTTTCCTTGTGTTATAGTGTCGTCGGCGTTTTCTTTCTACGTTGGATCTCTTTCTGGCTTTCCTCAAAGGAACATGTTTCAGACACACTTGATACCTTCCGAAGTTAGTTATTCTATTCCTTCTGTAGGACTTGTATTACTTAAAACAGTTTCCCATGGAATGTTTGTAAGTTCCCTGTTTATTTTCTCTCAGTCTATCGTTTTATTATTAAAATTGAATTTACTGTATAACCCCTCTCGCTTGATCAACGTTTTAGGTCTATTCGGAGTATTGATGGTCGTTTGCACTTCAATGAGCTTGTGATCTGAGTATATGGTATCTGATATCGTAATGTCCATGAAAATGTCTTCATTGTTCGTAAAGACCAGATCAAGAATATTTTCATTTCTCGTTGGCTCCGATATCTGCTGGGTGAGTGAAAAATTTTCACAGAATCTAAGTAGTTCTCTAATCTGTGGTTGGTTAGGTCCCGATAAATCTCCTGGTATAATATTATTGTTTGCTATTCTCCATCTGAGACTAGACAAGTTGAAGTCACCTAGGAATATAATATCAGGTATCTGGTTCTCCAAATTATCAAGGCTATCAGCTATTTTGTTTATCTGTTCTGTGAATTCCTCGTCCGTTGCATCTGGCGGTTTATATATTAGAATAATTACTAAGTTTATTTTCTCAATTTTTAATCCCAGTGCCTCTACCACCTAGGAAGTGGCATCATACCTCATTTGTAACGTTAAGGAGCTCCGCGCATACAAGGTCTTCCCTAATATATAGACCCACTCCTCCAAGTGACCTAATTTTCCTATCACACCTCAATAGGTTACATCCTAGAATCCAGATCACACTGTCCAACAATTCCTCTGCGTGGCTTTCTGCGAATACTCCAAATACTACATTTGACTCCGTGAGGAAGCCATTTTGAACTGTACTTTGTTCTGTTTTTTAGTCCTTGAATGTTGGCAAAGATGAAAGGGGATACTCTATTAGGGATGATTGGACTGGGAGACTTTTCGGCAAGCCCATTATTCTTGGACATAATGAGTTTGTTCTGACCAGTGCTGATTTTTGTAGGGCAGTGGCCTGTCGTAGTTGTAGTTCCCTTTCGGTGTGTAATTGTATCTGTAATTCTGGAATGCAAGTGGGTCTGGCATCCAGTTCCATATACTCTCCATTCTCCTCATTTTGAATTCTCTTTCGGTTTGGTAAAAAAAAATTATCGAGTTTCCTCCAAATTCATTATCCTGCTTGCCACTCTTCATGTAGCAATCTGTGCCTTTCACGTGAAAGTATGGGCACCTGAGGTCCCATGTGTGTGTGCGTGCATAATTGCTTGCACGTGCTTACTTAGATGTGCTTGCAGTGGCAAGTTCCGTGTCTAGCCCCCCCTGTGTACCTTCTTAGATTCATGTTTTGTCCAAGGTTTTCACTTTGTAAATCATATTTCCACAGCAAGCTTTGCACTGAGCTATTTACATCGTCTTCTATGCCTTACCTATTCGAATTGTTGACATCTTTAATAATTTGAAAGCTCTTTCTGAAATCCATTTGACTCAATGCTTCTTAGACAATTAGTCCATTCCGCTTTGTATCTTTAATGTTGATGATATGTCTCCACCTGTTTATCCTCTCCCTAAGTGTGGTGGTGGTAAGCTGCGTTCCTTTAGTCATTCATGTAAGCTCATTCCGTTCATTGCATGAGAGAGCCTTGAAATATCTTGGCATCTTATTTAGGTCTTGCAGGTCTTACGGATTCACAACGGTGCATAAAATATATGTTAACAAGATAATTAAGATGAAAAGAATGTGAAACTCGTGAAAGCGAGAGAGAATGAGAGAAGTAAGAAAGATTCAATATTTCTGCATGTGACCCAGTGAACTGTAAACTAAAAGGTTACACATTTTAATGAACGACTAAATACTGAATGATTGAGAGCTGGAGAGTTGGTTCCTTAATAATTGCCCACTGAAGGATTGGTTAATTGAGCGTTGGTCACTGAAGGATTGGTTAATTGAGCGTTGGCCACTGAAGGATTGGTTAATTTAGCGTTGGCCACTGAAGGATTGGTTAATTGAGCGTTGGCCACTGAAGGATTGGTTAATTTAGCGTTGGCCACTGAAGGATTGGTTAATTGATCGTTGGCCACTGAAGAATTTGGTAATTGAGGATTGGCCACTGACGGATTGGTTAATTGAGCGTTGGCCACTGAAGGATTGGTTAATTGAGCGTTGGCCACTGAAGGGTTGGTTAATTGAGTGTTGGCCACGGAAGGATTGGTTCCATACGGGTTTGCTACTGAAGTAATGGTCACTTAAGCGTTGGTCACTGAAGGCTTGGTTCTTTATGGGTTGACTTCTGAATGATTGGTTCCATAAGGTTGTCCACGGAAGGATTGTTTTCTTATTGGTGGACCACTGAAGGATTGGCTCCTGAAAGACTGGCTCTTACTGGGCGCGGGGCACACAAGGACGGACGAAAGGTATCACTTGGGAGAGAAAATCTTTCCATACTCAAAAAGAGAAAAGGCTTTTGGGCTGATATTGCAACGAATCTGTCACCAGTCCTGCAGCAAATGAATATCATCAACTGCAGTTGTAGATGGAAGATTGGGTAATATAAGAACTGTCTTTAAATTATGAACTAAGTGTCGTCCAGGATCTTGCATACAGTTTGTTAGGCAGGTAATGTTTTTGAATATAAACACACCGGTGTGGGGTTCTGATCTCTGTAAACACACCACGAAGCCGGACAAGCCAGAGGAATGCAACCAGACATGTCCCAAACGTGAGATGCATAAATTGCTAGGAAATACTACAGGAGAGAACTCTCACGTCACCGGAAGCGAGAGCATTCAGAGGAGATATGATATCCTCATGCAAAATATTCAGGAGAATAGACAGAGAAGACAAGGGCTGACTATTAATCATGGGTATTACACAAGCAAGGAAACACAGATGGAAACTAATCACATAAATGAGGCACAGGGACATTTGAAAGATTTTTTCACTGACTGCAAAGTGTATAATGAAATGCTCCAAGATGTGAGGTGATGTAGAAAACCCTATATACAGCTTCAATTGTAGATATGAGAGAGCCCAATAGGCTCTGAAGCCTGTGCATCATCGATCAACAATCAAGAGGCGAGATGATTCTCTCTAACGAACAACTAGGTCAGTACAACTAGGGCAATACACCTAGATTAGTGCAACTAGGTCAGTATATAATCAAGAAATACATCTCAGGAATCGAGATACACGTCAATTGTCGACAACAAAAAGGTGTGTCACTCAGTTTTTTTTTTAGGGGGTGAGAGCTAACATTTCTCCTGCATTTCCTCCAATTTCCACTTCGTATTCTTTTGCCCTTTTCTCTCGTTTCAATTTAAACTTACAATTTCTTCGCTCTCTCTTTCAAATGCTCATGTTCGTATTTTTTTACTACCATCTCTTTCTTTCGTTCTCATCCGTTCTTCTCTTTGCCATTCCTATCCTTCCTCTGCCTCATTTCCTCATGTAGGAGTGAGAAGGTATCGACCCAAGGGTTCCATCCTGGTCCACTTAACCCTGTCAAGCTTGACCGCTGGTAAAGTTAACTTCACAGCAAAACAAACTTAACGCCATCTTTTGGAGAAACTCCGCAACTTCCTTTTCAGCATCACCCGTTGAGAGAATTTGGAACTCTTCTCCTGAATGCTCCCACCGCACTATCATTATATTACGAACATCATCGTAACACACTGCTCTTGATTTAAAACAATTGCCAAGTTTTTGGGTAATGATTTTAATATGTATGACCATAGTTGTATATGCTAACGTGGAACACTTTTCACAGAAAATAATAAAAGTGCATAATTAATTAAAAATGATTACAGCGATATTTTAAAGAACTTTCGCTTAGATAACGAATGATAAGAGTTTGATGAATAACGCATATTATATATTTTATATACTGCGGATAATCAATGCAGTATAGGATGTGATTAATAATATTTATTGTTGATTAGGCCAGCTTTCAATGAAACACTCGTAATTATTCAATATTGTTTTGATAATTTTTTTTGTATTAATCAGAGCGGTGATTCCGAACCTTTTTCCTGATCGTATCCTTTCCAAACCTAAAAAAAAAACCGTTCCCTGATTTCTCCCTAATAACTGACGTGAGAACATATTTTCATTTGAATTTGTAACGTAAAACGAAAATTTCATGCTCAAATTTTCTACACCTCTTTCCTAAAATGACCATAATTTGATCACAGCATCCTCCCACTCCGAAGATAAGTACAGTATGATTACAGCATCCTCGCACCTCTGAGATCAGCTCAGATCGATTACAGCTTCCTCGGTCCCCTATGAAGCCGGTCTCACATCCGCAGCTATGAACGCCTGTTCTAGTTGCTACATGAGAAGATAACATCTGACTTCTGTTAACAGGCGTAGTGCTCTCCTTTCCTGCATCTCATCTTATGCCCGTACCCAGCTAGTTTTCCCCTGAAACACGACCAATCATACAGTTTAAAAATGGGTTCCGGTTACTGCGGGATTACCATGGTCAATGAACTTGGCTTTGAACATTGAAGGGATGAGAACAGAGAACAAATGCAAATAGGCATACAATGCTTTTGTTCACCTTTGTTAGACACCATTTAGATTATTCATCGAATGAATATCAATTCACTTCACTTAGTATAAACTAAGACTACTAGCTCTATCAAAAAATCCAACATTCTGCTTGTAACTCATTTTATATTTATGTACTTTTACCTAAATATTATTATTATATTACTATAAATGAAAGGGTAACAATAAAATCCCTGGTATAATAAACATCCCATTTAAATGCAGATTAGGAAAGCTAAATTTAATTTTAAAGCAAAGCAAATAGTTTAGTGGGATATGATTGAAGTATACAAATAAAAGAAGAACATGTGACAATTGATACATAATATAGAAGTTAAGATTTAGTAAAACTTCGATATATATATTGTCGGGGTTTCACGGTGTTCTCGTAATAGAAGGGTTAAAGCAACAGTAGACTGGATCTCCTTTCCAGGTGGTTGCTCCAACAATAACCCTTACTCACCGTCGTTCGGCGGGTCTTCCCTCAAATCCTCTAGGCTCCACTGCTGGCCTCGGAGAGTATCCCAGTCGATCTCACAACCGGCCTTAGATTTGTAAGATGAGTGGGAGCACAGATCGTTCCCTCAATCTGTGGCCCTCCCGACACCGAACTCTTATACAGCCTTCAAGGTCGCCAACTGGTTTTCTTGTGTCCAGTAACACTGCAGTGGTCAGGTGTAATTGTGGCAAGAGCAAATTCCAATAATGTGGTATCAGGCAGGTCACTCTACTTTATATCATAACACGGTCACAAGATAAATGGAGGGGATGATATCAAACACCAAAGAGTTTTGGTATTTTACTTAAAAGACAACGAGAAATATATATGCATCAATGTATCAGAATTAATATATGACAATCGCTCCATTCATAGCATAATATTCTAGAGCGCACCATATGTCAACATCGGCACGTGTCACCTGTCAGAATGCCAGCTGACCGGGCCCTCGCGATCGTGGGAACAGACTAGTACTTGTTTCTAATTGTCGCGATCCCCGTTTATTTAACTTTTCCAAAACACTAATCAACGTTCACATGGCTTACTTATGATTTCACTGGCCTCACGATCAACATCTTATTCACAATACTCTCACAGTGACTTTTCACCG
>WNGS01165339.1:2753456-2766982 GCA_020271785.1 Procambarus virginalis
ATCAGTACCCCTAGAGGCTTTAAACCCACGAGTGAGTCTTAGTTTAATTAGCTTCTTGTGGATCGCATACCCATCCTGTGGGGGGCGGGGGAGTGGGTGTAGAGGTCCAGTACAACATGAGCAATATGGTGCATATTGACATTGTTTATTGATTCTCTTTAGAGGGAAATTTACATTATTTTTTCCCTGGCGATGTTTATTTTATAATCTTTAAACGAACAATTCCATTCCAATTCAATTTAATTCCAATATCCACAAACCCTCAAATTTAGCTCCACAACAGCTAAACGAATAATGGAGTTCAGTTCCATATATCATAATATGTGTCGGTTTAAATATATATTAATACATCAGGTACACACGACTGACGTGTCAGTACTGGGTGATTAGTTGGAAGCGGAAATACTAGACGAGCCAAGGAAATTAGTAGAGCGTGTAGGGAGTGGGGAAGATGGAGGAGGGTAGCAAAGTCCATACGCAGAGGTAGAGGAGAATGATTACGAACGAGGACTCATATGAGTATGATAGAACCTATAGTTGATAGTTATCAATCTACTTAGAGCGGTGGGACCACAAGCACAGTTGGGTACACAAACATGACATGTTTGTGCAGATAAGGACAGATAATTTAACAAGGGTGACACAGGTGGAAACTAATACACAAATGAGCAACAGAGTCATTGGAAAAAAACTTTCTCCGTGTTTATTATATTATAAGAGAGCATTAATAACTGGAATGCATTAGGCGTGATGTGGTGGAGGCTGACTCCATACAGAGCTTCAAATGTTCGGATCATAGAGCCCAGTAGGCTCAGAAACCAGTACACCAGTTAATAACCAGATTCACTACAAACGACAAGAAGGGTGCGAGAAACGCAATAATAAATTCCAGGAAGCCTTCACAGTAGAGCAAGGAGAAGTTCCAGAAATAAGAGAAGGAATATTTACCCAGGCACCACTAAAGGAATTGAGATTACCAGTTGGGATGTATGGAAGCTTATGCCCGGATGGAATATCGCCATGAATACTAAAAGAAACTAAAGGAAGGAGCAGAAAGCACTGTGCCTGCCACTCTCCATGGTGTATAACAAATCACTGGTAACAGGTGAACTGCCAAAATTTGAAGACGGCAAACGTAGTCCCGGTAATACAGAAGGGGGGATAGACAGGAGGCACTGAACGACAGGCCAGTGTTCCTAACTTGCATACCATGCAAGCTGATGGAGACAATTGTGCGAAAAAAGCTTTGAACATCTAGACGAAGGAACTTTGTGACACAACATCAACATGGTTTCAGGGATGGCAGGTCATGCCTCACAGGATTAATTGAATTCTACGATCAGGCAACAAGAATCAGACTAGGAAGAGAAGCGTGGGCGGACTGCATATTTTTGGATGGACAGAAAGCCTTTGACACTGTGCCACACCAGAGACTAGTGCGAAAGCTGGAGATGCAGGCAGGAGTGAAAGGGAAGGTACTCAATGGATAAGGGAGTACCTAAGTAACAGAAGACAGCGAGTCACTGTGAGAGGTGAGGTCTCAAATTGGCGAGACGTCACCAGTGGAGTCCCGCAGGGTTCAGTCCTTGGACCCATACTGTTTTTTATATATGTCAATGAACTTCCAGATAGTATAATTACAAGAGATGAGGTCAAGAAACACCAAATGGAGCTGGACGTGAGAAAAGCTGTTGGGCCGGACGGAATCTCACCATGGGTATTGAAAGAGTGTGCAGGAGCACTTTGTTTGCCACTCCATAGTGTATAGTAGGTCACTGGAAACGGGAGACCTACCAAAAATATGAAAGACGACTAATGTATTCCCAATATACAAAAAGGGAGACAGACAAGAGGCACTGAACTACAGGCCAGTGTCCTTAACTTGTATACCATGCAAGGTGATGGAGAAGAGTGTGAGAAAAAACCTAGTAACACATCTGGACAGACGAGACTTCGTGACAACCCATCAACATGGGTTCAGGTAGGGTAAATCTTACCTTACAGGCTTAATAGCATTCTACAATCAGGTGACAAAGATTAAGCAAGAAAGAGAAGGATGGGCGGGCTGCATTTTTTGGACTGTCGGAAAGCCTTTGATACAGTACCCCATAAGAGGCTGATGCATAAGCTGGAGAAACAGGCAGGAGTAACTGGTAGGGCGCTCCAGTGGATAAGGGAGCGCCCTACCAGAACGCCCTACCCTTCCTATTAAGCAATAGGAAGCAGAGAATTACAGTGAGGGGTGGGACCTCAGATTGGCGTGAAGTCACCAGTGGAGTCCTACAGGGCTCTGTACTCGGACCTATCCTGTTTCTGATATACGTAAATAATCTCCCAGAAGGTATAGACTCATTCCTCTCAATGTTTGCTGACGACGCCAAAATTATGAGAAGGATTAAGAAATAGGAGGACAGCTTGAGGCTTCAAGAAGACCAGGACAAGCTGCAGGAATGGTCGAACAAATGTTTGTCAGAGTTTAACTCAAGGAAATGTAATGTAATGAAGATAGGGGTAGGAAGCAGGAAACCAGATACAAGGCATCATTTGGGAGATGAAATTCATCAGAAGTCAGCGACAGAGAAAGACCTGGCAGTTGACATCAGCATATTCCACGTTGGCTAACATAAGAACGGCCTTTAGAAACTTGTGTAAGGAATCTTTCAGAACATTATATACCACATATATCAGACCAATCCTGGAGTATGCGGCTCCAGCATGGAGTCCATATCTAGTCAAGCATAAGACTAAACTGTAAAAGGTTCAAAGATTTGCCACCAGACTAGTACCCGAGCAGAGAGGTATGAGCTACGAGGAGAGACAACGGGAATTAAACCTCACTTCGTCGGAAGACAGAAGAGTTAGGGGGGGACATGATCACCACATTCAAGATTCTCAAGGGAATCGACGGGGTAGATAAAGACAGGTTATTTAACACAAGGAGCACACGCACTAGGGGGACACAGGTGGAAACTAAGTGCCCAAATGAGCCACAGAGATATTTGAAAGAACTTTTTTTAGTGTCAGAGTGGTGACAAATGGAATGCATTAGGAAGTGATGTGGTGGAGGCTGACTCCAACACAGTTTCATGTAGATATGATAGAGCACAATAGGCTCAAGAACCTGTAACACCTGTTGATTGACGGTTGAGAGGCGGGACAAAGAGCCAGACTCAACCCCCGCAAGCAGAACTAGTGAGTACAACTAGGTGAGTACACATACACCCACACACACCCTAATTGGTCGAGGGATCCTGATTATTCAACTAGAAAACAGTGAGGCACTGAAAAACAAAAACAGATAATCAGACTTGGAAGAATGAAAGATTTCAAACGTACCTTCCTGACGAGCTCTCCAACCATGCCGTCCCAACCTCCCTCCGTAGCGTCGTCCTGTGCGCCGTAGGTGTGGTCCTTCACAATTTGAAGCGTGTCTGAGAAAGAGAAATCGGGAAGTTGCGGTTAAGTTCCATCGGAGAATGGGAGACTTGAGCAAAATGGGGAAGTGTGTGCATGGGAGTACACGAGAGAAAACGTATATCACTCGTCATTTTGGCTGTGGGAATACTATGATATTGTCTCTTGGCGGTGCTTGATATCCTATCTGGGCAGATGAGATCAAGAGGGGAGAGGAAGAGTGTGTGGGGGAAGCAGAGATGGGTAGGGAACATAGAATGATGAAAATGGGTGATGGACAGCATTCCAAATTTAGCCCTGGAATATGTAATATAAAGTGTTTTGGTTGCCTATGAATAGGGAAGTTTTAACAGTGCAGGCTGGAAGAGACTGAAACACCAATTGGGTCATGCCTTACAGCAGTACGACATAGAGAATATTATAGACAGAATTGGAGTAAATGTTGAACAGACGATCGTGAACTCTTCTGTCCATTGATTTGATGATGGGTTAATGCTGCTATATTAGCATTAACAGCGGAAGGTCGGACGGTGGAAAAAATTAATAGGAAGGCTTAGAGTAGAAGAAATAAACATATATTTACAAAATACATAGGGTAACGAAGGACAATACAGCCGAATTGAAAACAAAGGTCAACAAGTTGATTGAAACTGTGAATGCAAAGAAATCTGAACTCCACCTGCCAAAGATTATTGGAGAATATAAACCTGGATATGCGTATGGAAACGTCAAGACGCATAAGCCTGGAAACCCACTTCGGCCAATTATCAGCCAGATACCTACACCAACGTACAGACTGGCGAAACGACTCAACGGCTTACTGACTCCTTATGTCCCGTGCAACTTCAGCCTGAAAACCCCGAAGGAATTTGTTGACTTACTACGGGGAACACGGGCCACAGGGATAAGAGCCTCGTTGGACGTAGAATCACTGTTCACCAACGTACCTGTGGATGAAACAATCGGGATGATATTGGACCGAGTGTATCGAGTCCCGGCCTGTACTCCCCTTGACGTGCCAGAAAATATCCTGAGGAAACTACTCCAAGCTTGTACTAAGGAGGCACCCTTCTTGAGCCCGGATGGGCACATGTATAAGCAAGTAGATGGGGTCGCTATGGGTTCTCCCCTAGGCGTCCTGTTTGCAAACTTCTACATGGGTACTATCGAGGAAAAAGTCTTAGTCGACTTGAACTTGAAACCGGCCATATACTGCAGGTATGTTGACGACATTTTTACACAGGTACCTGATGTCAGACATCTGCAGGAGCTGAAAGAGGCGTTTGAGCAGAATTCTGTGTTACGTTTCACTTACGAGATGGAGAAGGATGGGAAGCTGCCCTTTCTAGATGTAACAGTCATGGAAAGGAGCGGAGGTTTCCACACTGCAGTCTACACTAAGGAAACAAACATAGGATTGTGCCTAAATGCCAACAGTGACTGCCCAGATAGGTACAAGAGGAGTGTTGTTAACGCTTATGTCGACCGTGCTCTCAGCCACAGCTCAGAATGGAAGCAAGTCGACGAAGAACTCTGTAGGGTAAGGCAGGTCCTAGTCAACAACGGCTTCCCCAATGGTTTCATTGAAGACATCATAAGAAGGAAAGTGAAACGCCATGCAACCTCTGAAGAGACAACTAATACAACACCTATACCCCCTATTAGACTATTTTACAGGAACTTCTTCTCCACAGCTCATAAAACGGAGGAAAGGGTCCTGAAAGATATTGTTAATAGAAATGTTATCCCTACAGACAAAAATCAGAAGATACAACTAACGATTTACTATATAACCAAGAAAACTGCCAACCTACTCATGAGAAACTCTCCAGACACAAAGCAGAACGCTTTGAAAGAGACAAACGTCGTCTATGCCTTCAAATGTCCTCTTGGGGACTGTAAGCCCCAAAAAACTAAGTATATAGGCAAGACAACAACATCTCTTTCCAGGCGTTTAACAATGCATAAGCAACAGGGCTCCATTAAGGAACATATACTCTCTTCCCACAACCAAACCATCACCAGAGAAATCTTAACAAACAACACAGAAATCATCGATAGATACAGTGACAACAGGCGGCTTGACATCTGCGAGGCACTACACATCAAGAAGTCAACACCAGCAATCAACAGCCAATTAACGTACAACTATATTCTACCCACTTCAAGACTCCGCTCCAATATAGAAACATCAAGAAATATGGGCCAATAGGCCTTCTGCAGTTCTATTGGGACCCGACTTCTACTTCTACAAATCTATACCCCGTTTTCCATGTTCTGTGTTTCACCCCACTAATGTATTCATCACCTCACCCAAATGCAGGTATAAGAGCCAATGTTTGTTTCATAAAGCAGACCATCTGGTCACCATTTGGTCCGGGAGACATCTCCCGTCACGCAGGGTGCAGTCGCGCCTCCACAGATCTCCAGTATCAGCTCTTGATACTGGTAATGGCTCAAAAGGGCCACCACTTACGGGCTATTCATGCCCGTGCCACCTCTTTGGTGGCTTAATCTTCATCAATCAATCAATCATAAAGCATAAGTTGTGTAGATAAACTAAAAGTCTTTGAAAATGTAATAAGTTTTACGAAACGCGCTCAAGTGTCGCGTTAGACTAGAAATAAAGAATGAATTTTGGAGAATTGATTTTTAATTTACCGTCATCAGTAAAAAGAAACATAAGGAAAATTTAGAAAATTCGTGTTAGAATTATTAATCTTACTTTTTCGGTCATATTTAATAACATATATATATATATATATATATATATATATTATATATATATATATATATATATATATATATATATATATATATATATATATATATATATATATATATATATATATATATATATATAAATATATATTGTGACGATAATCTCTTATCAGAGATTTAGCCTGCTATTTTCGTACTTCATCACGTCCTCAACAATATGCAAGATACGTTTTGTAGTGGCTTAACGTCTATATCAAGACAGCCACACGCACCAGCAACTCCCTCCCCCCCCCCCTCTCTCCAGCACCTGCTTCATACCTGGTCGACGCGCCGAACCCTTCAACTGCCTAACTAGCGACTTGCGGCCGTCCAGCGTTCTCATTGGCCGCCAACCAACACACCACTCCCGTTCCTCGCCAATCACAATCATCGCCAGTTATTGTTGGAGTCCCTTGCATTTCTGCCAGCCAGAATATATCTCGTGCTCCTACTATGAACACCTGAATTTGACCCACCTCGTGTGATCAAATAAGAGGTTTATAGATAGCGCATATATTCCCAGCACCATTTATTTTGTTAACGTAACCAGTTCCCCCCTTTTCAATTTGTTATATATTTTATGTATTTTTTTTTCTTACATTATTTTAAAAGCCAAGGTATCGTCTTTATTTTATTTTGTGTTTTCTAGATTAAAGTAAAGTATTTTGTTATATTTTGTGTTTTCGTGTATCTTGCCTTACCACAGATTATCAGACAAGCAGTCACACTTTTTTTTCCTTTTTTTTATATAAATTAACTATATGTGGCCCAGCATTGACACCTGCTATTTGGAAGACTGCCGACCACCATTTCCAACACGTTACCGTCACAATGTATGTATGTATGTATGTATGTATGTGTGTATGTATCTATGTGTGTATGGATGTATGTATGTATGTATGTATGTATGTATGTATGTATGTATGTATGTATGTATGTATGTATGTATGTATGTATGTACGTATGTATGTATGTATGTATGTACGTATGTATGTATGTATGTATGTATGTATTGTGACGGTGTTCCCCCCCCCCTTATTTTTCTCCCACGCCAGCTGTAAGAGTCATATCCACTTTACCCGAACGTTCTCTACGTTCCGGGGAACAATTTCACATATGTGCGAGCATGAAGTGTTCTCGCGTCGGCAAGAAATTAGCAAAAGAAGAGTGTTTTGGCCAGTGTTTTGGGCGCCAAGATGGCGCCGGCCCCTACGTTTTCCTGCCAAAACGTTATGACGTCAGTGGCACCAGATTGGTCAAGAACGGTGACGTGGTACAGGGAGCCAATGAGAATCGCCACTGGCAAGTATGACGTCACGAGTGTAAGGGGGTCCAGACAGCGCGTCCAGTGGCGCGAGGGAGTTTGAAACGACACGTCGAGAAGGTCGGACGTGCGATCGGGGGTCCTGTCAGTCTGACAGTTTCGCCCTACTCCAGTGGATTTACGCATCACCTGTAGTCTGCAAGCACCCTGTGAGGTCTTCCTAAACTCCATGTGTTGGACAGAAGAAGGAATTGACGAGAAACGAGCAACAAGTGCTCCAGTGACAGGTGCTTTGCAAGAAGTGAAGTCTGAGCAGCGATGGTCGGGACGACTGTGCAGTTTCACCAGTTAGGTGATGACGTAGCGGCTGGGCCAATTCACCGTGAGGAAGGAGGAGAAGAGACTAACTGGGAATATGAACAACTGCAGCCGAGAGGAAGGACTGCAGACGTAGTTGTGAGGAGAAGTCGACGGCCGACTCCAACCCTTTAAGAGGTTGTGGAGGAACACAGGACCTACAGAGGATAGCAGCATGGAGAAGACGTGTTTTTGGGTGTTGATTGGGTTCCTGGAGAGAGCATCTGTGTGTGTGGGGGGGTGTTCCCTACAACGAGTCGAGAGCCAGGACCAGGAGCTTCAATTCAACTCTCAACAGAGAACGAGTCCACATCATTGAAGGTGGAAGTAGGTAATTCAGTTTTCCCTCCCATTCCCCTTTAGCTAGCTATTTAGCCAGAGTATCTTCTATGTCGTGAGCAGGACTCACCATTGTCTGTGTCATAGTAAGGCACAGTTGTGAAGAGAGATGCTATAGAGAGCTCTCACGAGATATATATGGTGTGTGAGTACACCTGTGATTTATCGAAGAGATTACTGTGTCGAGGACATTTATATTCATGTGTCATTATTATTATAAGTTTGAGCCAGAGAATATATATATGTATAAATGTACCATTTATTAGTGTAAGGCTGTGTGCCCTGTATACCACTTTATTATTAATATTGGTGAAATGATCTATATATATGCTGGAGTTATTGAATAGTATATTCATGTGTTTATCGCCAGTATAGTGATTTACTGTGTTTATTGCCAGTATAGTGATTTACTATGCTTATTGCCAGTATAGTGATTTACTGTGTTTATCGCCAGTATAGTGATTTACTGTGTTTATTGCCAGTATAGTGATTTATTTTGTTTATTGCCAGTATAGTGATTTACTGTGTTTATTGCAAGTATAGTGATTTATTGTGTTTATTGCCAGTATAGTGATTTACTGTGTTTATTGAAGAAATAGGCGCTTGACGCCAAGATAGTAAGTACCATGAGCAGAGCAAAGTACAGTGAACCGTTTGAGTGGGCGTGGCATCTCGCGAGTTGCCAAACGTTCGATAATACTGCATTTGGAGCGTGGGAATGTATAGCGGTCGGGGAGTGTTGCCATCGCGTAGTGTTCCAGATTTATGAAGAGGGAATGATTGCTGCTGATGTACTTCGCTGCCTTGTTGCTGGTCCAGAGTTATAATGCTTTAATCTTTTAAGTAAAATACAAAACCACCTTCGTGTTTATGTTATCCCTCCTTTACGTTGTTGCTATTGAGTCAATTGAAAAGAGAGAGTGATTGAGACATATACCTGCCTGTTACCAAATTTGATTAGCGTTCAATTGAGCCACTACTAGCATAATTCCACCGTTCCATTGAAGTGTTACTGGACATGGAAAACACCAGTTGGCGACCTTTCAGTTAGCAGTAGAGCCCTTTGTCAGGGCAGGCACATGATCAAGAGACTGGATCGTGTTCCCACTCGTCTTCAGGCTACGAGGCCAGCCGGAGGCAGACTGGGAGACTCTCCAGGTGAACAGTGGCACCTTGAGGATTGAGTGAAGACCCGCAGGGCTACAGTAAGTAACAGTTATCACTACTAGTATTGGTGGTGACTGGGCAGAGAGAGAGAGACACCCCGACATTGGCGACCTTGCCAGGATAACGATTAGGATTACGATTACGGTTGCGATTGTGGTACTTGACAGTGGTATTAGGTACAGGAACAGGTATTCACTCATAGCACAAGTATGGAGGATGAGAAGGTAGCAAGGTTTATTGACACAGGGATGAGCAGGTGCTGGAGGATTGCACCAAGGCGCAGCTGCAGTTAATAGCTGACCACTTTGGATCCAGTTGAGATCCTCCAAAGTGGGAGAAAGGAGGCTTGAGATTGTGGCACAGCTCAGGGCACGAGATGAGGCTTTGAGGGAGGAACGGCCACAGACACTACAGGGGAAAATTTGAGCATTGGTGGAAGCAGTAGGGGATCCAGCGGCAGCCGGCGCAGCGTCAAGCTGGAAATGATGAAGCTGCAACTGGAGGCACAGCTGAGGAGAGAAGAAGCACAGATGAAACGTGAAGAACGAGAAGCACAGCTAAAGCGTGAAGAACGAGAAGCACAGGTGAACGTGAAGAACGAGAATCACAGCTGAAGCGTGAAGAACGAGAAGCAGAAGCACAGCTGAGACGTGAAGACAGAAGCACAGCTGAGGCGTGAAGAACGAGAAAAGAAGCACAGCTGAAGCGTGAAGAAGCACAGCTGAAACGGGAGGAGCGCAGCTGGAAGCCAAGCTGAAGCAGCAAGAAATTGAAGCTAACAGAGAGGTTGAGCTGAAGTGGGATGAACTAGTGCTAGCCCCACCTGCACCTCCACAGCAGGAAGACCACCGGGTGCAAGAGCGCGATTTACCGGTCTTTGTGCCTAATGAAGCTGAGGGCTTCTTTGACCATTTCGAGAGGGTAGCTACCTTGAAGAAGTGGCCAAGAGCAGAGTGGGCGGACCTGGTCCAGGGTAGGCTCACCGGTGAAGCTCGCGAGGCCTACAACATGCTTGACCTCAAGGAGTTCACCAATTATGATGCAGTGAGAGAGCAGTGCTCCACTCTTTCAAGCTGACACAAGAGTGTTATAGGAAAAGGTTCCGAGAATGTACCCGTTCGCCAGGTAAATCTTATGCAGAGACGGCGAGGGACATTGAGAGAAGATTTGTGAAGTGATTGAAATCTGAAGGAGCTAAGTCAGCTGAGGACATCAAGCGGCTAATGGTCATGGAGAAATTTATATCCGTGCTCTCTCCTGAGATCAGGATTAGAGTCAAGGAGGCGGACATAAAAGACCTGAGGGCTGCTGTTGACAGAGCTGACATGTTGGAGGAAGCCTTGCGACCACGCAGAGGGGGACCGCACCGACCACCAGTATACTCCGGCTATGGAAGTAGTTATAGGAAGACGGACGGATGGAGGACAGGAACGGGTTCTCCCAAGTCCCATCTCTCGAGTGGAAACGGTAGGGGACTGAAAAGTTCTGTGGAACCAGTCAAGAAGCCCCTAGCTGAGAGTGCCGGATCTGTTGCTGTGCCGAGAGATGCTACGAAGGAGACGACAGAAGGCGCGAGGAAGACCCATGGAGCGACAGCCTCTGGAGGCGTTGCCAGGGCGAGCGGTGGTGGAAGGTCACTGCCAAGAAGGATCCGCTGCTACAACTGTGGAGGATTTGGACACGTCGCGTGGGAATGCAAACGCCCTAAGCAGCGGGGGAACGTTGCTTTCGTTCGGGTTGAGGACCAAATGGCCGAGAGCATGCAGGGTGAGCCCGTACCAAGTGTGGAGAAAAGAGTTCACCCGTTCGTATGTGAGGGGACAGTCAGGATAGGGGAGGCAGACCCCGTTCCTGTGAAGGTATCGAGAGACACCGGGGCTGATTTTACCCTGGTGAGTAGAACCCTGTTCCCCGAGGGTTACGAGAGTACCAATGTGGGGGTGGCTTTTGTGACCACTGTAGGAGGCCCAGTGAGGATGCCCCTGCACAAAGTGACTTTGGATTCTGATTATGGCTGCCAGACCCTAGTTTTAGGCGTCTGCGCATCAATGCCCAAGATGGAGGCGCAAGTCATCCTTGGGAATGACGCCTGTGGAGGATGTGTCCTCCCTAACCTCGTGAAGGGCGAGGAGTGCTTGGAGCACTACAAGGAGAAAGGCGGAGAATTAGACGCCTGTGAGAACCAGAAGGAAATCCCCGAGGTGGCGTTCCATGTATGCACTGTGATCCCAAGGCGGTGCAATGATCACGGAGTGAGTGGATCTGATGGGGCTGAAGAAGAGACGTCTGATAGCCTGGGAGTTGATCACCTCTTCATGGAACCCGGAGAGCATGGGGAGGGTGAAGGCAACCCGGATGGTGAGCTGCAGGTGACCCTCGCCAGTTCTCTTGGGGTGGACAGCACTCGTCTGGGGGAGTTACAGCAGATGGAGTTCCCAGAATTGATTCGTGAGGCCAAAGGAGGACGTGCTGGCCCCGAGAGGGCCACTCATTTTTATATGCAGGATGGAATGCTGATGAGTCAATGGAGGCCGGAGAAGAATCACTAGGTACGAGGCACCAGGGAGTGTTGCTGGTCCAGTGCAGAGCGGCAATGCTGGATCTGTCGCACTCTGTGGTTTCTGCAGGTCACCTGGGAGTGACCAAGACTCTGCGCAAGATCAGGGACTATTTCTACTGGCCGGGCATGGACGCCGATGTGAGGCGTCACTGTAAGACTTGCTTACCTTGCCAGAGGGCAGGAAAGAGTGTACCCGCGATACCGAAGGCCCTGTTAGTCCCTGTTCCTGCATTTGGGCCAGCGTTCGAACCTCTGTTGGTCGACGGGTAGGACCATTGCCACGGACGAAAAAAGGAAATACCTACCTGATGACCATCATGTGTGCGGCGACAAGGTTCCCGGAAGCAGTTCCGATGCGACGCTTGACGTCAAAAGGTGTAGCCGGGCAGTTGCAGCGATTTTTCTCTTGGGTGGAAATGCCCAGGGAAATCCAGACGGACTGTGGGAGTGTATTCCAGTCCAAGTGGTTTAGACAGACCGTGTCGAATTGGGGAGTGACTCAGATTCGGTCGTCGCTCTACCGACCGCAGTCGCAAGGGGCGATCGAAAGGTTTCACTCCACACTGAAAACCATTCTGAGAGTGTTCTGTGCAGAGCAGGGAGCCGAGTGGGATGAGGCAGTGTACCCTGCGTTGTTTACTATATGGAACGCTGCGGTGGAGTCGTTGGGTTTCTCACCGTTCCAACTGGTGTATGGACATGATGTACGGAGTCCTCTGTCCATGCTGAGAGAGCAGTGGGCGCCAGGAGTGACCATGGGAACGGTCAAAGAATACGTAAGGAGTGTCTCGCATTGGCGGCAGGAATACTGGTTGGAAATTAAGTACATCAGAGGGAAGGACAACGTGGTAGCAGATGCCCTGTCCAAGTACACTAAACCGATATGACTCTTATTTTATTTTAAGGGGAGGGTTATGTGACGGTGTTCCCCCCCCCCCCCTTATATTTCTCCCACGCCAGCTGTAGGAGTCATATCCACTTTACCCGAACGTTCTCTACGTTCCAGGGAACAATTTCACATATGTGCGAGCATGAAGTGTTCTCGCGTCGGCGAGAAATTAGCAAAAGAAGAGTGTTTTGGCCAGTGGTTTAGGCTCTTTTGGGCGCCAAGATGGCGCTGGCCCCTACATTCTCCCGCCAAAACGTTATGACGTCAGTGGCACCAGATTGGTCAAGAACGGTTCTCACCTAGTTGTACTCACCTAGTTGTGCTTGCGGGGGTTGAGCTCTGGCTCTTTGGTCCCGCCTCTCAACCGTCAATCAACAGGTGTACAGTTTCCTGAGCCTAATGGGCTCTATCATATCTACACTTGAAACTGTGTATGGAGTCAGCCTCCACCACATCGCTTCCTAATGCATTCCATTTGTCAACCACTCTGACACTAAAAAAGTTCTTTCTAATATCTCTGTGGCTCATTTGGGCACTCAGTTTCCACCTGTGTCCCCTAGTGCGTGTGCCCCTTGTGTAAACAGCCTATCTTTATCAACCCTGTCGATTCCCCTGAGAATCTTGAATGTGGTGATCATGTCCCCCTAACTCTTCTGTCTTCCAACGAAGTGAGGTTTAATTCCTGCAGTCGCTCCTCGTAGCGCATACCTCTCAGCTCGGGTACTAGTCTGGTGGCAAACCTTTGAACCTTTTCCAGTTTAGTCTTATGCTTGACT
>WNGS01165339.1:2840685-2852724 GCA_020271785.1 Procambarus virginalis
CATCCCCCACTTTAGCATCTTCTTCCCCTCAGACTATCAACTTTCCTTCGCTATCCACCCCAGTTTCTCTCGCCAACCCCTCTTCACAAATTCCCTTACATTATTTCCCACTTTTTACATCGCTGTTTTATCCCACTATCACTTTAACAATCGTCACCCCCTCTCCCGAATTTACTTTCTATTTTAACACAATAACTTGAAACACAATCATTAACTCCACTCCCAACATGCTCCATCCTGTATCGTCATTTAAGATTCAATCTCATAACATAGGTTTAGTTACGTAAATCAAATTATCAACAGTATGGATTTTTGCTTCGATCCAGGAGAGGCTCTGCTTTTAACCAGAAGCCATTTCTTCTTTGCATGACTGTGACTTTCTCTCAACATTTCAGTTCTCTTCCAGTTGCTCGTGAGTGTCTCTGAAGTTTGTGTACTAGTAGTCGTTTAATGGGAGCTGTGTTTAGAACCTATTGGCAGTCTAGAAATTTGCAGTCTTGTATGAGTTAGTGAAATATGTGTGTCTGTATGTACGTTTGCATGTGTATTCACCTGGTTGTGCTTGCGGGGGTTGAGCTTTGGTTTTTTGGTCCCACCGCTGAACTGTCAATGAACTGAGTGTGTGCGTGTAGGCGTGTTATGTGTGTGCGTGTTTGAGTGTGTGTATTCACCTAATTGTATTCACCTAGCTGTGATTGCGTAGGTTGAGCTCTGCTCTTTCGGCCCACCTCTCAACTGTCAATTAATCAACTGTTACTAACTATTAATTCCACCCCCCCCCCCCAACTCACACACCCAGGAAGCAGCCCGTAACAGCTGTCTACCTCCCAGATACCTATTTATTGCTAGTAACAGAGGCATCAGGGTGAAAGAAACTCTTCCCTTTTGTTTCCCTAGTCCAGAAATCGAACCGGACCACAGGATTATGAGTCCCGCGCGCTGTCCACTCAGCTACCAGACCCCTGGTATCGTGTGGTATGTTTGTGAGTATTCACTTAGTTGTATTTACGGGGGTGAGCTTTGCTCTTTTCGGCCCCCTCTCAACTGTAATCAAACTGTTACTTAACTAACTAACTATTTTTTTTTCCACACCACACACACAGTGTGTGGTGTGTGTGTGTGGTGGTGTGTGTGTGTGTGTGGTGTGTGTTGTGTGTGTGTGTGTGTGTGTGTGTGTGTGTGTGTGTGTGTGTTTGTGGTGTGTTTGGTGTGTGTGTGTGAGAGTGTGTGTGTGGGTGGGTGTCGTGTGTGTGTGTGTGTGTGTGTGTGTGTGTGTGTGTGTGTGTGTGTGTGTGTGTGTGTGTGTGTGTGTGTGTGTTTGTGTGTGTGTTTGTGTGTGTGTGTGTGTGTGTGGTGTGTGTGTGTGTGTGTGTGTTGTGTGTGTGTGGTTGTGTGTGTGGTGTACTCACCTATTTGTGTTTGCCGATCGAGCATTGACTCTCTTTGATCCCGCCTTTCTAGCCATCGTTTTTTCACAGCAATGCATCCTGTCCCATTTCCCTATCATATCTAGTTTAAAATTATGAATAGAGTTTGCTTCACAACCTGTTCCTTAAGACGCAGTCCATTTTCTACTACCCTATGCAGGAGAGGTGGAGGAGGGGGAGGCCAAAGAGGGATGGTGTGAGAGAGGGAAGGGGGTGAGTGGCCGGGTAAAAAAAAAAGCGTTTGCCTACAAGAATGAGAAGTTTCTCCGCGACAGAGAGAGTCATCCAACTCGTGGCGCTTAAGAAGTGAAATTCACGAGTCCATTAAAGACGACTTTTGCTATTGTGAAAGAGTTCTTTCATCGGCGTAATGGGCTAATCAGGAGCTGGGAGCTACATCGACCGCCAGCGCTTGTCGCTGCTTCTTGTTGCACCCGACTTCCGTCTTGCCTTTATTGCCCGTAACATTGTTCACAACTTCTCCACTAAACTCACAGTAACAGTTTCCCTGAAGGCCTTAACTCGTCTCTATTAGTTCCCAGACCTCTTATTTGGATTTATATATATATATATATATATATATATATATATATATATATATATATATATATATATATATATATATATATATATATATATATTTCTTTCACATTGTAGACTCAGTGCGGCCCGAGCATGCACCAGGGCCTGATGAAAAACTGTGGCCAAATGGCACCACGAGTGTTGCTGAGGATTGGTTGATCTTGGAACTCGATGAACTCTAGGACTGACGAGTCCTTACAGGCAATCGCTGGTGAAATGGTGAAAGTACTTTGTACACTATGGGAGGGTAGGAGCCCTGGCTATATAAGTTCGAACTCTAGTCGGATCAGAGTTCCTAATTATATATGCATATTAGAATTTGATGCAGATGTAGACGTAGATAATGTTAGGTTAAGTGTAGCAATACAATACTCTGTTTGCAATTGCTGGTATTTTAGGTGAATGAAACATGTTCATTTCATCTATCGGCCGACCCCAAAGACACATTCATCAACATAACATGCTGTTCTTCCAAAATTAAAATTTTCTCAAATGTAAATTAATAATATTTGCATATTGTGCATATTTAGGCAAAGGTTAGGTTTGGTTAAGTTTTTTTAAGTTCTTTGGTTAATTATATATATATATATATATATATATATATATATATATATATATATATATATATATATATATATATATATATGTATCTGTGGTACATGGGTGAAGCATGAATAGAGATGCGATTCGAACAGAGGTCACCACTGAAACACTGTACTAGAAATATTTGCACGTCATCAGTTGAGTTCTGTTTAACAGCCCGTCCTCCAAACAAAGACCCAAAAGTGATTCCATGCACCCGCCAACCCCCCCCCCCCTGTTTATGAATGAAAACGGTTTACACACGATTCACGACTGATTTCGTTCGAACACTTCAGGAACAAGCGCTTCACTGACGAATTTTGTTCTAACCACAACGCCGTAAATGATTCACACACGCACTACAAATACAAATAATCGCCAACAGAACCTAAACACCTAACCTAACCTAACCTATACCTGTATATGCACAATATGCTAATATATCATAATATTAATTTGTATTTGAGAAAAGTCCCGTTTTGAATGAACAGCATTTAAACATTTATGAATGTGTCTATTACATTCAGCGGTCGACCGCTGAATGTAATAGACTTGAGTCGAGGACGGGTTGCGTGTAAAGCGTTTTCCTTTCATAAACTTGGGAGGGTTTGTGGCTGCATGTAATCACTTTGTTGGTGAGGACGGGCTATGATTAACGAGCATTTGGCCATTCTTTATGATGGTGGGCTACATCAAAGTTTCAGGATACCTCGGTAAATGGTTTGAAGCAAGCTCGAATACCATTAGCGGCTTAGACGAGCATCAACACTGTTTGGTATTATGGTGCATGAAAACGAGGACAAATTATTTGCAAAGACGACTTCCTGAACCTCGGAGATAAGCTGGTATTACGACAACAAATCTTGTGCTCGAACTGAGGAAGAGAGGAAGGATGGAACGAATCATGAAGTGTCTTTCCGTCTTCGTAAGCAAGGGTCAGTTGCGCGTTGAACCAGTCACCAAACGCTAGAAATAAAACATATAGAAGGTAAGGTTGTGGGGGGGGGGAGGTTTAGTTTGGTGTTGAGCTTTCGGGTCATCAACCTCTGGAGAGATATTTATGGCCAAAACAATAGTTTTCTGAGCCTGTAAGAGTTTTCTCATGAACATATTCCAGGACTTAACTAAAGTATAATCGTCTAGTATATACACGGAAAAGCGTAGCATATGTCGTCTACATATTACTCGACACAAGAAAAAACTAAATTCGCTCTGAAAAACCCGCTCGTCGAGCAACATATTTTGAGCATGGAGCATGACCTGGTCAGTTCACAAAATTACCGTTGACACACATCAGGAATTTTATTCGAAAGTAGCTGATATACGCTTTCGATACGAATTAAATTTACAATGAATAGTTTCGAGAAACTTACCCGTGTAAAAAATAATTTTTTGGTATTAAAAATGGACACATTAACGATATATATATATATATATATATATATATATATATATATATATATATATATATATATATATATATATATATATATATATATATATATATATATATATATATAGTATATTTTGGTAGCAGTCTTTCTTGTAAACATCTGTTGTTAAATATGACCGTAAAGGTAAGATTAATAATTCTAACGCGAATTTTCTACATATTTCTTATGTTTCTTTTCACTGTAGAAAGTAATTGAAAAATCAATTACCCAAAATTCATTTTTATTTTTAGTCTGACGCGACGCTTGAACGCGTTTCGTAATAACTTATTACATTTTCAAAGACTTTAGTTTACACACACAACTGGAACCTGTAAACAGTAAACAGAGTCAGCTAATCCGTCACACTTATACTCGCATTTGGGTGAGGTGATATGGTGCAACAGTTTTGGATGAGGTGAACAAACTTGTGAAACTTTCACAAGACAGAACACATAACAATGGGTATTAATTGGATATGAGAGAATAAGAATGGAAGTAACTGCAGAGAGCTTGTTGGCCCACACTTCCTCTTGATGCTTCTATATTGGTTCGGAGTCTTGAAGTGGGTAGAATATAGTTGTGCATTAATTGGCTGTTGACTGCTAGTGTTGACTTTTTGATGTGTAGTGCCTCGCAGATGTCGAGCCGCCTGCTATCCTTATATCTTAAGACTTCTCTGGTGATGGTCTGGTTGTGAGACCATCCATACTTGCGTGCGGTACTTCCTGCATAAAATAATGATGATAGATGGAGTAAGTGGTATCAGGTGTTAACAAAGGATATACATTGGGTATACATGAAGGAGAAAAGAAGCTAAGGATCAGAAGGTTAAATTAGGTACATACAAAGATTAATCAAGCGTAGTGGACGCTGTTTGTCAAGCAGTGTCTTCTATGTTGGCCTCTTGACGTTCTCGTCTTGTTCTGGTTAGTAAGAACAAGACCAGAACGTCAAGATGCCAACAGAGAAGACACTGCTCGATAAAAAAGCGCCCACTTCGATTGATTAATCTTTGCATGTACCCTATTTAACCTTCTGATCCTTAGCTTCTTTTCTCCTTCATGAATACCCAATGAATACTCTTTGTTCACACCTGATCCCATTGTTCGATCCATTTGTATTCACCTGACCAACTATTAGTATAAAATATATTGTTCTGTATTGTAACATCACATGAGAATGAACCATGCAGGTTCGAAACGTCGTGCGATTTTATAATTAGTGCGATGCATTCTTCAGTTATTCAGTTCTTTTTCATCACCTTGAAAACAACATGACTTTTGGTGAACTCCTTTCCAGCTGAACCCTGATGCAAGAACATTAGTAAGAGGGATAGAAGCCCTCTTATAGTAAATACGGAATATGCTGTCATATTCAATGAGACATATATATATATATATAATATATATATATATATATAATATATATATTATATATATATATATATATATGCATAACAATTTTCATTATTCAACGTCAACACTTATACATTCCTTATAACGTAACTTAATTAATTTACCATTTAATGTTAATCTCTACACGTCTTTGAAACTATTGAGGTCTTTGTCACGCTGGAATACGGTGCGTCGCCTGTGCCTGCTCCTTTTAAACTCACACAGGGGCAGGAGAGAGGCTGAGCAATGCTGGGATGGGCGGGAGAGACCCATAAAAGTCTCCATATCTTGGACTCTGCCTCCCTAATCCTCCCGGGCGACACTGTGCCGGCTTAATTGTCCCTAGACGCTACCAACACTCATGGAATTCAGGGAAGGAGAGGGAACATGGGTAAAGGTATTGAGAGAAGAAATGGAGGAAGAGAATAGAAGACAAACAAACATGGACACACAGGGACGCAAATACAGGCACAATTACAAACACACACACAAACACTAGGATCCAAACAGAGATAAACATAGACACATAGAGAAACAAAGATACAGCCAAAATGCAGAAAAATAGCGAGAGAGAGGGAGAGCAACAAAATGGGTGAACTGTACCGAAGCTGAAAAAAGGAGGAAAATAATCTCATTAGCTTTTCCTTTAAACGTTTTCCCTTTTCTTTTCTTTTGAAGCATGACATGAATTCGTTAATGTCCTGTTTCAACTCATCTCTTGCCTCCTGCTTCACTACATAATTTCATTCTCGCCCGATTATTATTGCTTTTTTCCTTCCCCTTTGAGTGCATTGTCTTTAAAATATAGTTATTGTTTCAAAAAACTATTATTTTTCCTGGGCCATGTGTTTGTATGAGGTCATAACGTATTATTTTAATTTCTTAACTCTGATCTGACTACAGAATTCAGGTATATGTTTGTCTCTTTTCTTCTCTCATCTCTCTCGCTCTCTCTCTCTCTCTCTCTCTCTCTCTACTCTCTTCCTGGCTCCTCTCTCTCTCACATAACTCTCTTCTCTCTTCCCCATGCCTTCAGGCTGTGTGCCTCACTGTTCGCCCGAGATGAGATAGGTTTCCCTTCTGTCCTGTGTACGTGTGACAGCATTTCAGCGCCTTATGTTCCGCGAGCGTTAGTATGTCTCAGTTCCATGGACTGATTACAGCTTCTGTACCGATGGGTCAGTAGAGTCGAGTTTTCTCAGCTTCCTTTATTGTCCACATTCTACAGTGATGTCATGTTATGTGTGTGTGTTGTGTGTGTGTGTGTGTGTATGTGCCCATTTGTGTTGCGGGGGTTGAGCTCTGGCTCTTTGGTCCCGCCTCTCAACTGCAATCAACTGGTGTACAGATTCCTGAGCTATTGGGCTCTATCATATCTACATTAAAACTGTGTATGGAGTCAGCTTCCACCACATGACTGCATAATGCATTCCATCCGTTACTACTCTGACACTGGAAAAAGATCCTTCTATCGTCCCTGTGGCTCATTGGGTACTCGTTTCCACCTGTGTCCCCTTTTCGACGTCCTCTAGCCATCGCGTGATTCCCCTTGTGTTAAATAGCCTGTATTTATCTACCCTATTGATTCCCTGGAGAATATTGATGTGGAAATCATGTCCCCCTACTCTTCTGTCTTCCAACGAAGTGAGGTTTAATTCCCGTAGTCTCTCCTCGTAGCTCATACCTCTCAGCTCGGATACTAGTTTGGTGGCAAACCTTTGATCCTTTTCCAGTTTAGTCATATGCTTGACTAGATATGGACTCCATGCTGGAGCCGCATACTCCAGGATTGGTCTGACATATATGGTAATATAAGTTCTGAAGATTTCCTTACACAAGTTTCTAAAGGCCGTCTTATGTTAGCCAACCTGGCATATGCTGCTGATGTTATCCTCTTGATATGAGGATAACATACTTTGTGTACTCCCTATTTGTGCTTGCGGGGATTGAGCTTTGGCTCTTTGGTCCCGCCTGGTGTGTGGGTGTGTTTGTGTGTGTGGTGTGTTGTACTCACCTAGTTGGACTTTACCTAGTTGTGCTTGCGGGGGTTGAGCTCTGGCTCTTTGGTCCCGCCTCTCAACCGTCCATCAACAGGTGTACAGTTTCCTGAGCCTACTGGGTTCTATCATATCTACACTTGAAACTGTGTATGGAGTCAGCCTCCCCACATCGCGTTCCTAATGCAATTACATTGTCAACCACTCTGACACTAAAAAGTTCTTTCTAATATCTCATGTGCTCATTCGGGCACTCAGTTTCCACCTGTGTCCCCTATTGCGGTGTTGCCCTTGTGTTAAACAGCCTGTCTTTATCAACCCTGTCGATTCCCCTGAGAATCTTCAATGTGGTGATCATGTCCCCCCTAACTCTTCTGTCTTCCAACGAAGTGAGGTTTAATTCCTGCAGTCGCTCCTCGTAGCTCATACCTCTCAGCTCGGGTACTAGTCTGGTGGCAAACCATTTGAACCTTTTCCAGTTTAGTCTTATGCTTGCTAGATAGGGACTCCATGCTGGAGGCGCTACTCCAGGATTGGTCTGACAATATGTGTATATAATGTTCTGAAAGATTCCTTACACAGTTTCTAAAGGCCGTTCTTATGTTAGCCAACTGGCATATGCTGCTGATGTTATCTCTTGATATGAGCTTCAGGGGAAGGTACTGGCGTTGATATCAACCCCCAGGTCTTTCTCTCTCTCTGATCTTGAAGTATTTCATCTCCCTAAATGATACCTTGTATCTGGTCTCCTGCTTCCTACCCTATCTTAACCCTGTGTGTTGTGTGTGTGTGTGTGGTGTGTGTGTGTGTGTGTGTGTGTGTGTGTGTGTGTGTGTGTGTGTGTTTGGTGTGTGTGTGTGGTGTTGTGTGGTGTGGTTGGTGTGTGTGAATAGTGTGTGTGTGTGTGTGTGTGTGTGTGTGTGTGTGTGCTCACTGTTGTCTCACCTTATTTGTACTCACCACAATGTGACTTGCGAGGGTTGGAGGCTTTTGGCTCTTGTGGTCCCGCCTCTCAACTGTCAATCTAACCTGGTGTATCAGGTTCCTGAGCCTACTGGCTCTATCATATCACCCTTGAAATCTGTGGTATGGAGTCAGCCTCCACACATCACTGCCTAAATTGCATTCCTCCGGTTAACTACTCTGACACTGAGAAAAGTTCCTTCTAACGTCTCTGTGAGCTCATGTGGGTACTCAGTTTCCACCTTGTCCCCTTGTTCGCGTCCCCCCTTTGTTGAATAGTTTGTCCTTGTCTACCCCGGTCGATTCCTCTGAGGATTTTGTGGGTTGTGTTCATCAGTATCTCCCCTTACTCTTCTGGCGTGTCCTTCCAGTGTCGTAGGTGCATTCCCGCAGCCTTTCCTCGTAACTCATGCCTCTTAGTTTCTGGGCTTAGTCTAGTGGCATACCTTTGGACTTTTTCCAGCTTCGTCTTGTGCTTGACAAGGTACGGGCTCCATGCTGGGCTGCATACTCCAGGATTGGTCTTACATATGTGGTGTACAAGATTCTGAATGATTCCTTACACAGGTTCCTGAACGCGTGGTTCTGATGTTAGCCAGCCTCGCATATGCCGCAGATGTTATCCTTTTTATGTGGGCTTCAGGAGACAGGTTTGGTGTGATATCAACTCCTAGATCTTTCTCTCTGTCCGTTTCATTAAGTACTTCATCTCCTATCTGATCCTGTGTCTGCCTCCTGTTTCCACTGCCTAGTTTCATTACTGTACTTTGCATTTACTCGGGTTGAACTTCAACAGCCATTGTTGGACCATTCACTCAGTCAGTCTGTCTAGGTCGTCTTGTAGCCTCCTACTATCGTCATCAGTTTTCAATCCTCCTCATAATTTTTGCATCATCGGCAATCATTGAGAGAAACGATTCTATACCCTCTGGGGATCATTTACATATATCAGAAACTATAGGTCCAAGGACTGCCCCTGCGGGACTCCACTTGTAACGTCTCGCCAATCTGAGACCCTCACCCCTCACACTGACTCATTTGTCTCATGTTGCTTAGGTACTCCTGTATCCACGGAGTACCTTCCCTTTCACTCCAGCCTGCATCTCGAGCTTATTTCACTAGCCTCTTGTGTGGCACGTTATCAAAGGCTTTCTGACATCCAAAAATATGCAGTCTGCCCACCCTTCTCTTCTTGCCTTTATTTTGTTGCCTGGTCGTAGAATTCAGTAACCCTGTGAGGCAGGACCTGCCATCCCTGAATCCATGTTGGTGCTGTGTTACAAAGTTCTTTCGCTAAAGATGCTCCACTAGCTTTTCTTCGCACAATCTTCTCCATCAGCTTGCATGGTAATGCAGGTTAGGGACACTGGCCTGTAATCAGTGCCTCCTGTCTATCCCCTTCTTGTATATCGGACTACATAGCTCTTTCCAAATTTCTGGCAGTTCCCCTGTTGCCAGAGATTTGTTATACACTAGGAGAGTGTAGGCACAGTTCTTCTGCTCATTCCTTAAGTATCCAAGGAGTGATTCCATCTGGGCCCTATAGCCTTTGTCACATCCAACTCTAGTAAACACTTTCTTACTTCCCCGCTTGTAATCTCAAACTCTTCCAGTGGTTCCTGTGTGTGTGTGTGTTGGTGTGTGTGTGTGTGTGTGTGTGGTGTGTGTTACTCACCAATAATGCGCTAACGAAAATGTAAACAAGAGATTCGCGCTCGCTTCCGCATCATGGCCTACGATCATCCCGTGATTTCGATCGCTTCTCGTGTTACATTAGAAAATGTCTTCTGGAACTCTGTTGCATTCAATTAGAAATAAAACGGGCACCACAACGAGACACTGTGGTACACTCACTCGTAAACGTGTCCCGATCCCTTCCCAATGCTTTATGGTCGTAATGGCCTAATTTGGCATATTTCCCTGATCGTTTCCCCTCCACTCGTAACCATTCTCTGCCCCCATATTCCCGCTCCTGTGAGAAAATATAGTTTAAGCATAATATAATACTGAAGGGTTATTAAATACAAGGTATTATTAAATACACAAGGGCTATTCTGTATATGGATTAAAGCTACACGTACTTCTAATGACCTATGTAATTAAGATCACATTTCTTCAAGTAAAAAATGTTTATTATTTTAATATTCTCAAATACTGTTAACTCTAAACATTAATATATTTCGTAAAGGTATTCCCTTCCACAGACCAATAGCACAGTTCCATTAATTTAACTAATTCCACAGTAACCTTGTTATTATGGTCTGACAACAACAGTGTCAGACATTAATATCATCAAAATCACCAGGATAAGGAAGGAGATATATGTACATCATCTTAATTTGATGTTCAAAAACACTTTAAATACGAGGGGTAAAATAAGTTATATGAAATACATGGCCAATACAATGACCATTGGTGACACTTGTATGAATGTATTCATGTTTTTTATATATGTGTTTGTGTTTATGTAAAATAGGCCCTGTACTCTAGCTAATTTATATAGTTTTAGAAGCAACACGAACAAGGCAAATTATTCGTTACTTAAACATCTGGCTAAAGGTGTTGGGACGAGACCAACACCGCCACCGTATGGTCGTTATTACACACTCAGGGTAGGGGTCCCTTGCTCTCCTCTCTCACCACGTTCCACAGCCTGTCACGTGGCTCTGTTTACCACATTACCAAGGTTCCTACACTCACCACTACATGCTAACACTATTTATTTACCAGACATTATTTTTGTTGTATTCCAACTATTTGCTGATAATTTCCATAATATAATCTGGGACCGTCTTTGCAGCAAGACGGCAGGATCTGGGTCATCCCAGACGCGCGCTGTACCCATGAATCCCGATTTGACCAAACGTTACTGAATCTAAATCTCGTTTGGACTTTCCAGGAGTATACATTCCAGGTAAGCATACACTTTCGAGCATATGGTGGTCTGAAGGTAAGGCGCACGTCTAAAATGACCAGGGGACACTGGTTATCCTGCTACAAACATGTCCCATAAATTTATCACGAGTGCGATTCATGTTTTGAAACCAAGCTGCCTTGGACTTTGTTGGGCTTCAGTTTTCTATACTGTTCAGTGTGACTTCCTCCTCAGTCTAGCCACAGGAAACAATAAACCTTAGAGAAGGATCTCATGCTTATGACATCTGAGCAATAATTAATAAACTAATTATTCCACTAGTTATTCAATCAATCCTCAGATTTAGCAGTTTATTCAATTGCTAGCAGTCTCTCATCTCTAATACAATCATTGTAGCAATCATGTACACTTTCATTCCCCTTTGTACACCTTTGCTGGCCTCATGAAAGTGGTACTTACATAGGGTTGTGAAACACACCACTTCCAGGCACCTGTAAGGCCATTCGACCCCTCGTCAACTATCATGCCGATCTCTTTATCATCTCTGGAAGAGGATGTCTGATGGTACGGGTAGTAGTTGATCGCTGCTCGAATGTTCCTCTCGTTTTTCTCCTCTCTGGGTGATTTTACATCAATAGTTTACTGGTAATCGGTCGTCAACGTATCTACCACCGCTACATATCAATTTATTTTCACTGTTTTGATATAAATTGTAGCCGACCATGTTTATTACTACATACGATTTATGAAATACTAGAGGAATAATTGAGAGAGAGAGAGAGAGAG
>WNGS01165339.1:2856537-2873771 GCA_020271785.1 Procambarus virginalis
AACTCACTGAGTCAAATTTAAATGAAGTCAGTTTCAAACCACTTTTTGGGGAAATAAGCAATCGCTGTGTAATGCCCTTCAAGTACCTTCTTCTTACTTGCTCTAACTGTACCGCTTCTTAAGCTGTTCTTGTGCTTGAAGCAGCTTAAGTGTTTTAATTGTCTGAGCTTCTTTGCATCGTCTGTTAAAACGCTAGACTGTCTTCTGTGATCTTCTGTCGTGGCTTGAGTATGCCTCCCAACCGTCAACAGCAGGAGCACTATCACGCGTAGCAAAGGCAGTAAAACAACATTTCAACGAACAGTTGCAGCAGAAGGATACCAACAACAGCAGCTTGCAACAGGACAGCATCAGGAAAAACCAGTAGAAGCATTAACAACAATTGCAGTGATTCCAGAAGCATTAACAACAATAGCAGTGATTCCAGAAGCATTAACAACAACAGTAGTAACAGTAAAAACATTAACAACAATAGCAGTGAAAGCAGAAGCATTAACAGCAATAGCAGTGATAGAAGAAGCATTAACAACAATAGCAGTGACAGCAGAAGCAATAACAACAATAACAGTGATAGCATAAGCATTAACAACAATAGCAGTGACAGCAGAAGCAATAACAACAATAACAGTGATAGCATAAGCATTAACAACAATAACAGTGATACCAGAAGCCTTAACAACAATAGCAGTGATAGCAGAAACACAAATATTTTATCAGAGGAGATAGCATCTTCAACATCTGCGGCATAAACCACATCATCCAGCGCAGCACAAACAGCATCAACAATAGAAGCGCACTTAATTATAGAAGCAGAAGAAGCATCAACAATGCCAGTGGACTGCTCGCCCGGCTCCCACCAACACGTCCTCCCAAACTGCTCGTGTATTGATGTGAATGGTACTCTCTTCCCGACGTCCTGCACATCAATGGACAGCCGCGAGCGGTCGGGGGGTCTGAACGGTGGCTCCATGAAGCAAAAATGAGGGATAAGAATAAGAACAAGAAAGCAGAGGTAGGCGAATGGAATATAAGAAGAATTTAAAGATGGAGGAAGGGAAGAGGAGGTTATATAGGTAGGACGAGAATGGGACCTCTCTTAAGAAAAAGGTAAAGTAAAGATTTAGAAAAGAACAGGGGAATATGAAAAGTAAGGATACTGGTAGAAGAAGCTGGGTATACACTGAAACATGGTGAAGCCAAATTGGCGGAGAAGAAGGATAAGGAGATGCAAGAGAAAATAGGAGAGTGGGGTAATGCAGATGAGGGAGGCTGGGGTGATGCAGATGAGGGAGGCTGGGTGATGCAGATGATGGAGGCTGGGGTGATGCAGATGATGGAAGCTGGGTGATGCAGATGAGTTGAGGACATTCGAATGATGTCAGGCAGAGGCGAAGTGTGGCGTGGTGATGTAGATCACAGACTGTATCTGGGGTGCCACAGAGTGAGGAATACTGAGATTGTGAAACGGTGGGAGAGGATTGCTAGTGGTTGTTAGAAGGAGGAGGAGGAGGAGGAGGAATAGAAGCGAAGAAGAGGAGAGAGCAGGGGGAGGAAGAAGGATAGATTAGGGGTAGTGTAGGCAGGAAGGAGTAAATTTCCCAGTGGTAGAAAATGAGGCAGTGTTAGTGGGGCTTGATCGCCATGGAGAAGTGGAATTGCCGGCGGTTGAGCTGGTACAGTGACTCAGTAGTGGTTCAGGTAATTCCAAGACTCGAGATTGGTCTTGCTGAGAAGGTCATCACACAGGGTGAGTGAGAGAGACTTAGGTAGAGGCACTTGAGGAGGAAGGGGGGATGGAATGGTCAGCACACAGGGTGAGTGAGAAGTTTTGGACACTTGAGAGTGGAGGTTAGGTCAGTCAGCCAGGAGACCTACACTATACACACTGTACTAACAGCAGGCATGTCGTCCTCAAAGAATCTCAAGAATTGTACTAATTGTTGTGTACCCGTGTTGCTTGATCTGTCTCTCATGTACTCATAAATCTATCTATTCATTCAAATATCTATTCATCTCCCTTTCTGTCTATCTAGCTATCGTCTACCTTTATATGCACTCATCTATCCATCCCTCTATCCATCCATCTATCTGTCATCTATCTATATAGCCATCTATCTGTTTTTTTATCAATCCCTCCATCTTTTTTTACGCATTTATGATGATCCATCGATTTATTCCTCTACCTGTCAATATGTATGTCCATCTGTCTATCCATCTATCAATCTATATATCTACCAATCAACCTATCCATCCATCTGCCTTTTAATCTATATATATTCATCTTTGCTTCTATCACCTACCTATCTACGTATCTATCTATCTATCTATCTATCTATCTATCTATCTATCTATCTATCTATCTATCTATTTATCTATCTATCTATCTGTCTATCTATCCATCAGTCTGCCATCTATCAATCCATCTATTTAGCTTTCCATCCTTCTAGCCATCAACCATCCAGCTATTCATAGATTTAGGCATCCATCTATCTATCTATCCATCGATTTTCTTATCGAAATATATCTATCCATCTGTCTATTTATCTGTCCCTCCATCTATCTGTTCATTTCTCCAGGCATCTGTTCCTCCATCTAGTCCACCGATCTATCCGTCATACATCCATCTATCAACCTATACGTTAATTAATCTATACATTATTCTATCTATTCATTAACATATCTATCGAATCTAACTATACATTTATCCTTCAATTCAAAGTTGTTTAGAAAAAAAGGTAAAACAGGCAAAGTAAGAAAGGTTTTTATGTTATATTTGGGAAACAAGCCTCCACAGGCAGGTAGAAGCTTTATTAATAAAAAGAATGTTCGCAGAAGGGGTAAGACTGCCTCCCAGTAAATGAGCTACCCGTCTTCTTTCAAATTACATCGCTTTTCGCACGTTAGCGCTAAAGCCAAATCTCGACGTAATTCAAAATGGAAATTTATTTTTCAATTAAATTATGGATTTTTTTTTCCAAAAGCAAGTTAAGGGTCCTCTGGTTGGTTAGGAGGGCAGGAAGTTCCCCTAAGGTTGGTCATGAAAACCTTTAATTGAAAGTTTTCACTCCTAACCTAACAGCCTAAACCAGAGGACCCAAAACAGAAAACGGGACAGTACGTCACTTTCCTGAGCAGATTTCATTTGTGGAATTACGTCGATTTTTAGCCGGAGTGCGCATACGAGCGAAAAGCGACGTAATTTGTAAGAGAACGGGATGAAATGGGACAGGTATCAGCTTATGGTAGCCAGGCGAGCGGGAGAGCAGAGATATGTAAGTCTATCACGCTTGGAAAGTATACTTAAATTCCAGGAAAGCTTTTATCGTGATCATGTGAAAATCTTAAAAGAAGATGCCAAGAGTAGATAACGTGGAAGGTAAAGATCGATAAGGGACAAATAATGCTGACAGTCATGGGGATGAAAATGGCACAAAAATGCTTCAGTTTAATCGACCGTGAAGAAGGGAGAAATAGAAGCTGATGTTAAATATATATTTTTAAGGAAGCAAGGAATTAGATGCAATATATTGGAAAGGATTCATTAGATACTTGATCTGGTGAGTTAGCAAATATGGCACGAGAAAGCAAGGTCAAAATGACCCATTTTGGGTGTAGAGGAAGATGGGGCGATTGCCTTGTATTGCGAGCCATAGGGTGGGTAAATGAGGGCTTATAAAGCTCTCATCTTAGCAAAGAACAGGAGACAGACTAAGAGTTTATCATGACCGATGATTCTCCAAGGTGCTGGTACACTACAGAACGTTACCCTCTGGTGAATGACTTACTCCGTGACTTTGTTGCAGGGTTAATGACCTCACTCTTGCAACATCAAAGATTCTATTTACCCAGGTGGTCTGCGAAACATGTAATGTAGGTGGGTGTAATCTGTCTCGCTATACAAGGTATTTAGATTGCACGTAGTTTTTTTTTGGGCATTTTAAAATGGCGCCAAACAGCCAGGCATTAGATGTGCCAAGTAAACCCTAATCACGAGGGGATGAAAAGGCTGTTGAAACAAAGTAAGTGATCAGGACAGTGCTTAGTGAGGCAGGAAAGGAAAATTATCGTAACTTTTATCAAAGGTTTTGTTATTAGAATGTTGTAGTAATGATCGTCGGAACCTGCTCTGGTGATAAAGGAAGATAACTACGGAATAGTGAATGAAAGAGGGGAAGCCAAGGTAATGGTGGAGAAAAGAGGAGTATTGCGAGAGGGAAAGACAGAGACGGACTGGAAATTGAAAAGGGGAAAGAGAGAAGCGAATTAGTTTTACATTTGTACACAGTTAAACAAAAAAGACCTTTACATCAATGACAGTATTATTCGTTCGATAGAAGAGATCATCACAGAAAAGAACAGGCTGTCTCTCCCTTCTCCAGCTAATTTTTCCGATAGCTTAAGAAATTCGTTTACATTTGTACGAATATTACTGGGTGTATGAATACACCCAGCATATGTGTAGGTGTAACATTATGCAAAATGTTCGGATGAAACAAGCATCTTTATATCAAGGTGCTGTCTAAGCCCCTTGATAAAGGTTTCACCCGAAAATGTAGTTTAATATTACACTTTCACATGTATTGCGTCTTTACTTCACCTTCATTCGAACGTTAGGGAAGTGTAGTAAGTTTCTCCGCTGATAAAGGTGATAGTGATTATGGTAATGATGGTGACGTTAATGATAATGTTGGATAAAAGTGAATCAGAGTGCCAGCCTCACCTTTGGCTCTGACAAGGATCAGAGTACTTTTCATGTCAGATGGCTCTTTTACTGTCATTTCTCCTCCTCCTTTCATCTCATTCCCTTCTCCATTTCTTCAGTCTGAGCGTCGAATATTTTTGTTCTTCTCATTCTCCGTGTGCTGATTCTTCTCTTTCATGATATTTTCTCTCATTATTCCTTCTCAGTTTTTGCTGACTAACCTTTACTTATAACTTAGAGCTGATTCTTGGTCCTCTCTTCCTCTCCTGCTTTCTTTCCAAAGTAACTATTTCTCCTTCTTCTACTCTTTCTGCATTCTTCCTCCAGTCTTCATGAATTTTAATCCTAGTCTTTTAAACCAGTCACCAAATTCTCTTTCAAGTCTTTCCTTAAGTCTTGCTGCAAGTCATTCATCAGTTTGTCTCTAGTATATCAAAGTCTTCCCCATGTCTTGCCACAGTCTCCTCCATGTCTTTCATCAGTCTTCTTCTAGGCTTCCATAAGTCTTACCTTGCCCTTCCCTCATTCATATCCTCAATCCATTCCTCAGTTTTATTTCAGCTTTCTTCCAGGCTTTTTCTAATCTTTTTCATGTCATCAACATTTATTGTTTGTTTTTTTTAAACATTATTTCTGCTTCTGTCATTCCCCTTTTTATCTCATTTCTTTGTCTAAGTTGTTTATCATCTTGTGCATTTTAGTTCCTTTACGAATCTGTCTCAATCTGTTTAGACTTGTTCTTTTTCTCGATTTATATTATTTGATTATTCCTTCCTAATTGTTCGAAATAAAGGTTCGTCTTAAAATAGTTCACCTTTGGCCTTATATTTACGAAATATTCATGCATTAGAGATCATTAGCAAGCGTGACTTGGACGAGAAAGTAGTCATATGTATTACGCTTTACTCATATATTTGTGTGTTTGTGTTTGTGTGTAATCACTTAATTGTGTTTGCGGGAGGGGGGGGGGGTTAATCCTCGGCTCTTTGATCCCGACTCACAAGCATCAATCAACTGGTGTACAGGTTCCTGAGCCTACTGGACTCTATCATATCTACATTGGAAACTGTGTATGAACTCTGCCTCCACCATATTACTTCTTAATACATTCCACTTCTTAACTGCCCTGACATTAAAAAGTCTTAACTAATTTCCTTGTGGCTCCTCTGGGTATTCCGTTTCCACCTGTGTTCCTTTGTGAGTGTGTATGTGTAATAGCAAACATCTGCCTACAGATTCCAGTTTTAGCTCTTGGACCCCCGTCTTTCCAGCCATCAGTTACCTAATACAATGACTCCCGACAAATCTTGCTTTCATGTCTTATTACTTATTTAATTTGGAACGAACTTTCACATTTCGAGCTTGCTAGTTTGGTTCATTAATCTTTATTTTATTATATAATAACACGTTATAACATCCTTATGACTTCCGTTCACCTAGGCTCTTGGAGACTCGAACCGTAGACTCCACGCGTGTGAGGTCGAAACTGTTAACTACCTATATTTGTTTTCTCTATGAGTATTCATATATTATTGAACTTGACTGAAAGCGTTAGATTCTATGCGAATGCCCTATAAACTTGTCAAGTTCCTTTAACTCAGAAACGAAATAATAATAATAAAAAAAAAATACTTCCCTCCCATTCTCCATCCTCACCCTCCGTCTCTCTCTCCTATCCCGACCTCCACCTTCACTCCTCTCTCGCTTCCATCTCCATACTCCATATACCTTCCATCGCTTACACCTTCACAGAGGAAACTGAAACTCTCTCCCTGGAAACACAAACCGTAACTGTCACTATTTTCCGCTTGTTACAACTCGTAATAAAGTTGCTACATCTTGGCTTAATGTGTTATGACGTATTAGAACGTTGTTACAACTTGCTATATTGGTTGTTATAACTGGTTAGGAGGTGTTAAACTTGTTCGAACGTTGTATCAACGTCGTAGTTTCGGTGTGTGTTTGGCGGGCTACTAGATCACCTGAGCTCACAGTCGATGTTTTCATATTAATAATGGGTGATATTTCTCATTGAGTTCACTCGCATCCTACATCTTAGAGTGTTCAGTACACGGTGGTGTTCTGAAGCATATTCAGTATCCGATAGTATCTTGGTATGATTTTCCATTATCTAGCAATATCTTAAGAATGTTTTTCAATACTTCGTAATATATTGCAGCATCTTGCAGTATTTTTATCGCCTCTGGCTTATTGATGGTGGCAGGGAAGTTCTAAGCCCACAGCAAAGTTATGCTCTCAACTATGAAAAAGGATTTACCTTCAGTTGAAAGTCTTAGAGCATGAGGTCTTAAATAAGCCTTATGATATCTACTTGGAATTGTAATGTAGTCCGGCGTACGGCGAAGCGTAATCATTCTTACCTGCATGTGCCTGCAGGAGGAGCTCCAGTTCCTGGGCCCCGATCTTCCAGTTAGTGGTCACCAGATCAATTAAATAAATCATAACCTTGTTTAACATAACATCGTGGCAAAATATGTTTACGGCCACGCAAACTATAGCCTTCACGTGTTTAGTTAACATAGTCCAATGATCAGTACACTCATAATGGTCACTTGACGCTGATATTGATTTAAGTGCAAGAAAAAAATATGTATGGATATCTGGAAAGCCGAAAAGACCACATTTGGCCAAGAGGTTCTAAAATATGGCAATTATAGTTTTCTGAATAAAATATTATCAAATTAGTCAGGTAATGGTCAGCTCATCAATAAGAACTTTATTGACCACATAACTTGCATCTTGCGGCTTTGACCTTATGCTTTAAACCCCGTGAATATGACCCTGAAATTTACACTTTGTTAAGCTGACACATTTAAGATGTGACTTCGATCCTGACCATTTTACCCTGGAATTATTTATTCCACTCTCTTTAACCCGGTACATTGTCCTCTTAACATTTATCGTCTTACTTTGACCTTGTGACTTCTAATCGTGACCTTGTTTCTGTAATTTTGACCATGTTACCATCAAAGAAAATTTTGCCTTTGATTCTGATCCGTCGACATTTATCTAGTGACGTTATTGCCTTGACAAAATTTCTGAGATAATGTTGAGCGAATGAATGTGACCGTCTAGCTACCCTTGTCGACTAAATAACAATTTAGCTATAAAGCCAAAGGACATCAACGACGTCTTTAACTATATTGGTAAACTTTTGCTCCATGATATTATGAGAGGAAGAGAGAGAGAGAGAGAGAGAGAGAGAGAGAGAGAGAGAGAGAGAGAGAGAGAGAGAGAGAGAGAGAGAGAGAGAGAGAGAGAGAGAGAGGGAGAGAGGGAGAGAGGGAGAGAGGGAGAGACAGAGAGGTGGAAAGGCAAGGTGATTATTAGAAGAATGCGTATCAATACAGCACTTGGAATGGATCAGGATTAAGATTCGGGATGGGACGGAGGGAGGAATGGTTCCCAACCACTTGGATGATCGAGATTGAACGTGTAATTGGCGACAAGACCTGGCTCATTCAAGCGGTTATCCTGTAATTGGCAACAAGACCTGGCTCATTCAAGTGGTTATCCTGTAATTGGTGACAAGACCTGGCTCGTGCAATTAGAACACATGTGATGTTTCTAAAGGTTTAGGTTTGATTGGGGTCTATTGCGGGTCTTCAAGAGATTATAGCCGCACTGAGGAGGAAACCAAACAGGCAACCTGCAGGCAAGCGTTAGCCCATGCATGCATGCTATGCACACACACACACACACACACACACACACACACACACACACACACACACACACACACACACACACACACACACACACACACACACATCCATTTCCTGCTGTCGTCTCAGGAAGGTTAACACGACTCTACTCAACTTTGAATGACCAGTAGTTAAATTTTAATGATAAAGACGAAACCAACCTTTTAGAAGCCGTTCATTATATTTGGAGACATCCGAATATGTTATGATTCGCGTTTCATCTATACTGGGCTACATTAACTGCAATACTGTGTAAATAACTATAGTATTGTGTAATAGCTCTAATAGTGTGTAAACAAATATAATTTCATAGTGTAAATAACTATAAAATTGTGTAAATAAATTTAATGTTGTTTTATAACTTAAATTTGGCCTTAATAAATACAATACTGTGTAAATAAATATAATATTGTGTAAATAACTGTAATATTGTATAAACATAATACTGAATAATTAAGTATAATATTTGGCAACAATAATATTGCGTAAATAACTATAATATTGTTTACGTAACAATTATATATGTTCAGTAAATAACTACTATATTAAGTTACTAACTAAAATATTGACTAAGTAACTATAATATTTTCTAAGTAACTATAATATTGTATAAATAACGATAATAATGTATTGCTAATACACAGTAATTCCCGTTGAGATTACATCAATAGTTAAAGTTGTAAACAGTTGCATGATACTGTATCTGAGCCCATTATGTGCCTCTGTAACCCTTTCCACTACCGCCCACGGGATGGGTATGGGGTGCATAATAAATGAACTAAAATTAACTAACTGTATGACGTCTTCACTCTTCCCTCTGGCACTACAAACTTCCTGGGTTCGTGCCGGTTTTTGTGTGATTACTTAATATTAACATCATTTTTTAATCACTTAACGTCTAGTGCATCGCCTATTCTCTTCCATTTGTATTTCCCACTGTCTCTTATGTATTTCCTACCTTCTCTCCTTCTTTCGCTTTCATTATGTATCCCCCCCTAATGTCCCTTCTTATGTATCTCCAACTGTCTATCCTAGTGGTTTTGTCTAGCCCCTTGTGCTGGACGGTAGAGCGACGGTCTCACGTCATGCTTGTCGGTGTTCAATCCCCGATCGTCCAAGTGGTTGGGCACCATTTCTTACCCTCCGTCCCATCCCAAATCTTTATCTCTGTCCAAGTGGTATATAGTCGTAATAGCTTGACGTTTTCCCCTGATAATTACCTCCCCCCCTTCTTCGTAGTTGCTTCCTACTTTCTCTTCCATTATGTATCTCCTGCTGTATCTTCTTACGTATCTCCAACGTGTGTCCTACTCACTCATTATGGATGTTATGTATATCCTAATGTTTCCAGGATACCATTGTTCAGTGTCTCAGCCCTCTTTCCATCTTGGGATAGAAATACTTCAAGGAAGCTTGGATATTGTCCCTCGTTCGTCTTTCGAAGATGACGTTGCATTGCATCGACGATTGCAGACACGTTGCATACATATTCGTGTGTAAATAGGGGGGAAGCTTGATTTTAGTGCATTGTTCCATTTTCTCTTATTTTGAGAAGAAATATTAAATTTATGCATTTCAGTTGTTTTATTCGCCATATTATAATTTTGACATATTAGTAAATTTTTATTGATTTTTTATTTTTTTGTAAATTGTCGTGGGGGCAGGTTGTCGTCATTTCTGATTTACATGTCTCTTTATGAGGGTTGTTATAGCAGTCCTCACTAGTGTAGAAAGCAACGTTTGTTTGAGTACTTTCATAAGTGTTTCCGGCCGGCAGCTGTTTCAGCTGCTGGGTAGTTAAGTAAACGTTAACATTCGAAAAAAGGACGCTGCTGAGAGCCTACTGGCCAATGCGAGGCTGTCTCTCTATATATAACAAGCCAAATGCATTCGAATATCTCCTCTACGCTTGAAATTATCCAATGATCACACACCCTCGAATTTCCCGGAATTTTATTCACCGAATCATACCTCTTCTCTCTATTATACATTAGCTAAAGCTTTCCCATAGCTTTAAAGCTTTCAAGTTCCCGAAGCAAACAAATACATATGTTCGTCCCTCTTGTATACATACATTAGCTCTCAGACATTCATCTGTTGAAGTTTTATTTTGGTTCTGAATTTTACGTCGGTGGTGTCGAAGGGCGTTTGGTAAACATCCTAAGCTTGTAAAGTTGTTTAACATGCTGAAATGGACGTGGCTCGAACAGAAGTTAAAGCTGCAAGGCCACAAGCTTGGGAGTATGGCTGTGTGCTAGTCACGCTACGTTCCTCTCTTCCGGTGGCACAATACAGCACCTGTCTGTACTGTGATAGCTTTATGCGAAGACGTTCAGGAGTAAATTCATCTCATTTACCTGTTGAGAATCAAAGTAATGAGATTGTATTAGCGAGCTGGAATAGCCAACTCAACACAGGGATTGATTTATTTCCATTGTATCTTAATACGCCATCTCGTCTATAAACCTTCAACCGAAACTTAAGGTAGAGATTGACGTAATGGTAAATTTCCCTAATCTCATCTATACAACTGTAGTCACGATACAAATCGCGAAACGACCCAAATTGGGGGTCGTTCTTATCGAAAATATATTTTGTCGTAAACGTTTATCACCTGCGGATGTTAAACGACACAGTGACATTCAGGAGCAGAATTAGCCTCAATATCTCATGGAAGTTTGAATGCTTCACAACTTCCTTTCGAACATTTAAATAAATAGCATCAACTTTTTAAAAAAAAGGAAGGAATGCGTATATTGCAAAACGTTTTAGATCCTCTGAGTTCGCTGGGACCTGAGCAATACGTGAGGATATTAAGGCATAAAGAAGAGCCTCTTGACGCAAACGAGCTCTGTTGCATGTATTTGGTGCCCTCTGTAAACCTTTTGGGTGGCAGCTGGCACAAAGTTGACGCAGAGAGCCCATGTTAGTAGCCGACGCAGACAGCCTATGTAAGTAGCCGACATAGACAGCCCATGTAAGTGGCCGACATAGACAGCCCATGTAAGTGGCCGACATAGACAGCCCATGTAAGTGGCCGACGCAGACAGCCCATGTAAGTAGCCGACATAGACAGCCTATGTAAGTAGCCGACATAGACAGCCCATGTAAGTGGCCAACGCAGACAGCCCATGTAGAAAGCTCCAGCAGCACAGCAGACGCCGTCAGTTGACACAAACAGCTGAGCCAGACTCAGCCAAAGAGACTGAAGTGTCTGCTCTCTGCTGTGTTTTATGTGGTCGACTGAGTACTCCGCTTTGTTTTAGGGCCTCCAGGGATCTTCAATTCTGGAATAATTTAAAAATTTTACATTTTATATATTTTATTTTTTTTGCTCCCTCCTGCGAGGTACATTGAAGTCTTCGCTTTCGTTATAAAACAAAAGTATATTGTATTTATTCTGTTCTAATTAATTTAATAAATCGACGAGAAAGGTTTTATGTTATATTCTGTAAATATTTTTAAACTTTTTGCTGAATAATTCTTCTCTGGAAATGTACGTATTACACTAAAGGCTCATCCGGTGTGGTTCGGGTGACTGTATCCAACTTAACTACACACGACCATCATCAATGTAACCATCTTTACTGCTCACAACAATTGTCACTGCATCCATCTGAACTTCGCTCAGTCGTCATCACTGTAATCCTTATCACTACGCAAGACCTTCAACAGTGTAACCATCAACACGACACACGACTGTCTTCACTACATACTCTCTTCACTGTAACTATCTTCACTGCCCGGGGCCGCTGGATACCTAATCTATATAGCCATCTTCATTTTTACATCCTTTCTCCTCCACCATTTTCCTTCTAGTTCACCACTTTCTCGCTCCTTCACCACTTTCCCTCGCCAACACCACTTTCCGTCTCCTTAGCCACTATTGCAAACATTCACCATCTCCATTACCACCATCCCCCTCTCATAATCTTCACAATCATTCCCCTCTTTCCCTATCCTTTACTCTCTATCCCTCACCTTTTCCCTCCACAATCCTCACTGCTCTCAACTACCTGCCCTCTTATTCAACACTTTACTTGCTCTTACACCACAGTTTTTGAACTTCTAGTTGACACACATTTCGTTTCTTAACATTTTATGTTCAGTCTCCTGTGTCGTCAAAGGATTTGTGTCTCTGCCTTACCTGCAGGCATGGGGTTACCTTGAGATGATTTGATTTTGTCAAATCAGGACAAACATCACAAATCAGGGCTTGTCAACATATTTTTCTACTGCTCAATTGTTGTGCTGGGATGGTCTTCTGCTAATTAATTGCTTTACAACTGGTCAATGGCTGAGCAGATGATAAAATGTTTTGCAACTGGTCATTTTTTTGTAACAACTTATCAATCGATTTTTTTTTGTTTTGCTCGTAAGCAAAACGGAGCTCGATTTCCCATCAGATCCTCATCAGGTCGTATCAGATGAATAATCATTGGTAATTTTTATATCTAAGATTTTGTGCAGTAACCATGAGTTGCAGCAATGAATCGCGATTCTGGATATATGAGATACTCTGTTTTTCGCAAGTGGGTCATAAACTGCATTGCATGGTATATGCTGCATATTACCATTCGATATTTTGCGTTTTCACCGTAGTTATCTGGATTTATGACGCTAGTACGGGGCACATATTTAATTTGTGAAGCACATTGATTAGTCAAGAGTTTTAAATATACATCATTAAGTCTTGTAATAATGATCTATTAAGGATGGGTAATTTGTTTCCTGTTAAAATGTATTTTTAATAACTCCAGCCAAGTGGCTGATGGAAAACGTGAGGTTTAACTGGAACGGATAATTGTAATTTTGTTCCATAGTATTTAAGTCTCTCTATTGTTCCTGAACACAATAACAGTGTGAGTGTGTAAAACAGCTTGCGTTCTTCCAGAGATAAGTGAGGTGCGAGGGTTACCTTCGGTTCTTTAGATATTACTGGACAAGATAAACCCAGCTACGTCCGGGTCTCTCTCTTTCTCTTCCTCTCCCAAAACTCTTTTTCCACTCTCTACCTTCTATCTCTCCTTCCTCCTCTCTCTCTCTCTTTCTCTCTCTCTCTCTCTCTTTCTCTCTCTCTCTCTCTCTCTCTCTCTCTCTCTCTCTCTCTCTCTCTCTCTCTCTCTCTCTCTCTCTCTCTCTCTCTCTCAGAAAAAAACGTATATTACGAACAGGTGTAAATTTGTAAGAAACTTCACGGAAAGCAAATGTTTTATTTCGACTTTGGGGAAAAAAATGTATACGATATTTCACAAAGGGATGGGGGGGGGGGCCGAGGGGGGCGGAATGATTCTCACTGGCCTATGGTACTTCCATACCTTCCATGTATCATTTTGAAAAAATTGGGCTACGATTAACCTCAAGCGCTTAACCTCTAACCCTCAACAAACAAACAGACATGAATATATATATATATATATATATATATATATATATATATATATATATATATATATATATATATATATATATAACTAGGCATGTTCGCATTGTTCGCAGAATTTTTTGTGTTCTTCACGTGTGCCCCAAAGAATGAGGTGATTTGATAAAATACTATGCCCAAGATTACCATCAGAGTGCCGGCGGGCTGATGGGCAAATAGCCTCGGCTACCAACAGCTTTGTCCGGTCGTGATGGTCGAGTGGATTAGGTGCCCTGTACACCAGTTGCAATGTGCTCCTGGCAGTATGGGTTCGAGTCACTTCTGGGGGTGTGAGTTTTCAGTTGCATGTATGCCTGGGGATCATTCAGGTCCCCAGGCATACATGCAACATACATTTCTCTTCTTTTGTTATTAACGTCTAGGAATAATGTTGATTATGATAAGAAAAGTCGCAGTAAAGTGAAATGTTCTCACTGTAAATCGCTAACATTCATTGTAAATTATTTTTGGTGGAACCAGCTATTGAACTCTGGATTCTTTATCATTGTAAATCACATTTTTCCATCGTGTATTGCAGTGAATATCATGTATAATTAAATCTAATTGGCAATCCTATTTAACCTCACTGTATAAACAATTCTAAACCAAAATTATTTGCGACTTTTGTCGGGACTGCAACGTTGTGAAAATGGCAAATATTCGGTTGGAATTTCCACGAATATGTCCCTGAGTCAGGACTGATAAATAGCTGGCCACGCTCTCCTTCCACCAACACAACTCCCAAATGTACGAGTGTGCCTCCCTACACATGCTTTCCCTCCACTGGTGTTCCCTCCACTGGTGTTCCCTCCCTACACATGCTTTCCCTCTACTGGTGTTCCCTCCCTACACATGCTTTCCCTCTACTGGTGTTCCCTCCCTACACATGCTTTCCCTCTACTGGTGTTCCCTCGCTACACATGCTTTCCCTCCACTGGTGTTCCTCCCTACACATGCTTTCCCTCTACTGGTGTTCCCTCCCTACACATGCTTCCCTCTACTGGTGTTCCCTCCCTACTCATGCTTTCCCTACACTGGTGTTCCCTCCCTACACATGCTTTCCCTACACTGGTGTTCCCTCCCTACACATGCTTCCCTCCACTGGTGTTCCCTCCTACACATGCTTTCCCTCCACCAGTGTTCCCTCCCTACACATGCTTCCCTACACTGGTGTTCCCTCCCTACACATGCTTCCCTCCACCAGTGTTCCCTCCCTACACATGCTTTCCCTACACTGGTGTTCCCTCCCTACACATGCTTTCCCTCCACTGGTGTTCCCTCCCTACACATGCTTTCCCTCCACTGGTGTTCCCTCCCTACACATGTTTTCCCTCCTCTGGTGTGTCTTCTTAGACACCCCACACCCATCAGTTAGGTTTCTTCCACTCCTTAGACAAAAGTATTTGTCTAAAGATTAGAAGAATCTTAATTATCTAAATCTGAAGATTAGAAGAATCTTTAGATGTTATTAAGAGAGATGAATCTTTTGATGAAAGAGAAAGAGAATGTTTTTCTACTAATCTAAAACCTCAGATTGAATTTCCTTCGATCACATCTTAAAATAGCCTTTATCACCAATTTACAACTTTTTATTCTAAAGAGGTTTCTTTTTTACATTCTACTCATATGTTTCATTAGTTTGTAACTACATAACAAATTATGTTTTTTTCGAAAATTTAAATATAGTTTCTTTGTTCACTTTCTTTTAAGTTACCTAAGCATCTTTTATGTCGTTGTAATATCTGCTGTATTCATTTTATTAAATCACACTTCAATATGCAGACGAGGAGTCACAATAACGTGGCTGAAATATGTTGACCAAACCACACACACACTAGAAAGTAAAGGGATGACAACGTTTCGGTGAATCGACTTGAGAATGGTCCAGGACGGACCGAAACGTCGTCGTCCTTCACTTTCTAGTGTGTGGTTTGGTCAACACAGTTCAATAACCTGAGATCAGACTCAGATTTCATTTGTAGTTTTATTTATATTTACAAAGAATTGCTACATTGTTGTTATGTCACATATGTTGTTATGCTTCATGCTGCTGGTGGTTATGACTCGCGAAGATCGAACAATAATGTAATACTAAACTTTATTTTTGTATAACTCAGTAAACTTGGTTATGCAGAAGGAATAGATAGCTACTCTGTGAGTCATCATCATACAAGATAAACAGAATTTTCACTATCGGTATTGCACTTCTAGATCTAGTCTAGATCACGCAATAGATGAGTAACTACATCATTGGTGATGATCATGCAAATTTGATTACACAAGGTAATTCCACTATTGGTCTTGTACCTGCAGAAGGCATAGCTAGTTGCAACGTTGATATTTATATATCCTTAAAACAAAACATAAATTGCTTTGAAACACAAAGGAATTCATATATACTTTTATAGTATGAAACTCGCTCCCTGCCTAGGTGATGACTTAAGGATCGAGTGGGGATGATCTGATGTGTGGAGATTGCTTTTGAGAAAATGTATTCATAGGGCCACTGACACAGTTATGATTGTCAGAGAGTCCTCTTAACATCGTCCGCATCACCATTGGTCTCTTCTATCCCACCACCACACCACCCACCACCACCACCACCACCAACACCACCACACCACCTCACATCGATCAACACACTCACCACCACCACCACCACCACCACCACAACCACCACCAACAATCATCATTCACCAACACCACCACTCACCTGCCAACATCATCACCACCAAAAACCATTACTGACCTAATCTCCCTTGATGGCATCACCACACACCCCATTTTCTTCACTATTTGCCAGCTCTCCAGGTATCATCACACTACTAACACACCATCATCGTAATCCCCATTTTTTTCGTCATCACCGATCCACCACTAATGCACCTCCAACTACTACACTCAACTCCACAACACCAGCTAACCACACCATCACAACCACAACTAACCACCTTACCTCTTTCATTAATCGCCCTCACTACACCCCCCCCACAACTAACCTCATCATCACCACTAAAACATCCTCACACCACCAACGTTTCCCTCGACGCGGTAACCATGAAGCGTAAAAGGCAGCACGCTTCCCAGGAAGTTTGTAGCGGGTCGGAGCGTGTGAGGGGAATAGTCAATGTATTGCTATCAGGGGGGTCTGAACACATGAATAACTGATGATTGAATTGTAGAGCTCCATGAGAGAGAATACCAAGAACTCTACCACGCGTCTCCGTCCAAGGTTGAGTAGTAGGTACTGTCAGAGAGAGGGGAACCGAGGAAAACGAGAGAGAGAGAGAGAGAGAGAGAGAGAGAGAGAGAGGAGAGAGGAGAGAGAGAGAGAGAGAGATGAGGATGAGAGAGAGAGAGAGGAGAGAGAGAGAGAGACGTCACC
>WNGS01165339.1:2878111-2889531 GCA_020271785.1 Procambarus virginalis
TGAAAGAGTAACTCAGGTATTGGTGAACAATGGATATAGCAACGCGGAAATAAACGATGCTATAAGAAGACACTTGGACCGTTGTTTATAATCCAGAACCTAGAACAGAAAACCACAATACCTCCATAAATTATATTACAAATCAACCATGACAGTGAACATATGAAAAGAGAGAAAGAATAATGAAGAAATAATCCGTAAAGGAGTAAAAAGCACTACTCCTTAACCAAAACTAAACCTGATATATTCTATAAAACCAAGAAGACTTCCGAACTCCTTATCAAAAACAGCCCGAAGCCGACAGAGAACCCTCTACAGCAGTCAAGCGTTGTATACATGTACACTTGCCCCCACGAAGGATGTAACCTTCAATCTAAGTACATAGGTATGACGTCGACCAAGCTGACGAGGCGTTTGACATGCCATCTTCAATCCGGTGCCCCTAGGAATCACATGAGACAAGCCCATGACATCACCCTAACAAGAGAAATGTTGAACAAAAATACATGCATAATAGACAGAACCCAAGATGCAAGAAGATTACAAATTCTTGAAGCAATTCACATAAGAAAGAACAACCCACCATGAACACCCAAATCACGGAACTATTTACTCTTCCCACAATGAGAGTAAGGACAAGACCACAACATAACGATGCCAACACAGAAGACAATGTTCAACATAACAGGCCAATTCCACTGGATTAATCTTTGTATGTAGATGCCAGCTGCCTCGTATGGGCCAATAGGCCTTCTGCAGTTACCTCTATTCTTATGTTCATATAAATATATGTATATATATGTGTATATAAATTGTTATATGCAGGAGTCCAAACACTATACAATATTCTTTTTTCTGGAATTCCGTTCCTTAGTTCATCCAAAAATAAATTACAGCCTAGGAGAGTGTTATAGTTACAACGAAGCTGTCTGAGAACTCCATAGGATGGGATACAGGAAGTTGGTGTACAATGTGGTTTATCTAGGTTAGGTAAATTGTTTGTTGTGGTCTACCTCAACCCTACCTTCTTGTGGTCTACCTCAAGGGAGCAGGTCGGCCGAGCGGACAGCACATTGGACTTGTGATCCTGTGGTCCCGGGTTCGATCTCGGGCGCCGGCGAGAAACAACGGGCAGAGTTTCTTTCTCCCTATGCCCCTGTTACCTAGCAGTAAAATACTTACCTGGGTGTTAGTCAGCTGTCACGGGCTGCTTCCTGGGGGGTGGAGGCCTGGTCGAGGGCCGGGCCGCGGGGACACTAAAGCACCGAAATCATCTCAAGCTAACCTCAAGATATACCTTGATAGATACTTGTTTTCGTACACTTTTTAAGCGGACACCTCCGGCAGTCAATGACCACCAGCCCATTGACCGCAGGAAATTATCAGTGAATTTCTGCAACTTTATTTTTAAGGTTAATGTCGAGGGCTCACGATATTCATCTCTCAATTGGAATGAAATATTTGCTTTCATCGTTCATCATTTTGTAAAAAAAAAAACAGTGGTATGTTCAATCGTGGTTCTCAACATTTTCTTTCTCAGTTATAATGCAGTCAGTAATCGGTTTTTTCCTCGGTGAATGTTTTACAAAATAAGGGAGACTTTGAAGCTGAAGACATTTAGTAAAAAACCGACGAATGAGTAAATTTTATCATAGTACTGGATTACATACTGGACTTTAGTACAGGACAATGTACTGAACTTTAGTACTGGACTATATACTGGACTTTAGTACTGGACTATATACTGGACTATATACTGGACTTTAGTACTGGACCATATACTGGAATTTAGTACTGGACTATATACTGGACTTTAGTGCTGGACTATATACTGGACTTTAGTACTGGACTATATACTGGACTTTAGTACTGGACCATATACTGGACTTTAGCACTGGACTATATATACTGGATTTTAGTACTGGACTTTAGTACTTGACTATATACTAGCCTTGAGTACTAAACTATATACTAGACTTTAGTACTGGACTATATACTGGACTTTAGTACTGGACTATATACTGGACTTTAGTACTGGACTATATACTGGACTTTAGTGCTGGACTATTTACTGGACATTAGTACTGGACAATATATTGGACTTTACTACTGGACTTTAGAACTAGACTATATACTGGACTTTAGTACTGGACTATATACTGGACTTTACAACTAGACTATATACTGGACTATAGTACTGAACTCCTGTACTGGACTTCATATACTAGACTTCCTATTTTCACTTCATTTCTAATCATATTATTTGTGCTACTTTTGAGTTAGTCTTATGAATCCATGCAGTGAAATTCAATTCCAGTTTTGGAGTTAAAATTGTGCAAACGTTTAGCGTTTTCATACTTGTCATCGATCAAAACCCCCAATAGATTATTCGTATTCAGGTTTACCGTTCACGTTTTATCAGATGAAAATAGTGGACGAGTTGAAAGATAACAAGTATCACTTCCTGGCCGGGGACCGATTTATGAGCATTCTTGCTTCAAGTTTGCGATTAATGCTGATTCAAACATTTGAATAGGAGTAAATCCAAGTCTTATAATGGTCTCCCACACACACACAACAGAAAACGGAGAACACAAGATTAACCTCGTCAAAGCTACGGCTGTCTCTAAAACTACAATGAAACACATAATAAATTGGTTAATAGATAGTCCTAAGGTCAATTAAGCTGGGATTTTGGCTTCTGCTGGCCAATATTTGTTCCTCAGGCTATGCTCGTCTAAGCACCTCAGCCTGATCCGATTCGTCAATTTTATAGTAATGTCAAGCCACCACAATATTTCACGAACAAAAAAATTCATAATAATGGGGATATAACTTTGTATATAGTTTAGCGTAGAATCGGCTAGATAAGTCAGGTGTTCGGGTTTTGTTGATATATATATATATATATATATATATATATATATATATATATATATATATATATATATATATATATATATATATATATATATATATATTGGCTCTTATACCTGCATTTGGGTGAGGTGATGTAATACAATAGTGGGGTGAAACACAGAACATGGAATACGGGGTATAGATTTGTAGAAGTGTGTACAAATAGAACTGCAGAAGGCCTATTGGCCCATATTTCTTGATGTTTCTATATTGGAGCGGAGTCTTGAAGTGGGTAGAATATTGTTGTGCGTTAACCCATATGGGGGTCTGAGTTTTCAGTTGCATATAGTCCTGGGGACCATTCAGGCTTGTTTGCATTTGTGTTCCTCACGTCTGCCCCAAAGAATGAGGTGATTTGATAAAATGCTATGTCCAAGATTACCATCCGAATGCCGGCGGGGAAGTGGTTCAAATAGCTTCGGCTATCACTTCCTTATGTCCGGTCGCGATGGTCAAGCGGATTCAGGCGTCCTGTAGATACCAGTTGCGTTGCTCCTGGCAGTATGGGTTCGAGTCACTTCTGGGGTGTGAGTTTTCAGTCATATATATATATATATATATATATATATATAATATATATATATATATATATATATATATTGCATGGTTGAAGCTTTTCCTCCAGCTGTTTCCTCCCCCGTGATAGCAGCCTTAAAGTAAGGATTGACGATTTAATGCGAGCACAGCACGCAGTATATCTTTTCACGACCAGAGATCACATTCACTCCCAAACAAAATCTACCACTTACGGGCTATTCATGCCCGGGCCACCTCTTCGGTGGCCTAATCTTCATCAATCAATCATCGACGCTTTCCGTGATGTGCCAATCGAATACAGGAACAGAATGAAGCCGCGTTCAGGGAAAGTTCAAAGGAAATTAGCAGCATATTGTGTGTAGCAGTTCGTCCTGATGAACACTGGCCAAATGGTCGGTAGATCATCTGTAACCCCCTACCGGTGTTAATGAATTAATCAATTTTACAGTGCGTACCTTCAACGAGTAGTGCTCCTCTTTCGCAGTTGACAAGCACATCAGAACCACAAAACCTATCCACTGCCTAACTATGCACATAACTATAACATACATTAAGCAATTGTTTGCAAAAAAAAATGATTAAAAATCCCGTTTTCGGTTAGACATGATGCTAAATTTAAGACCTAACAACACATTTCTTTCCCCTGCACCCTGAGAAAGCGACAGCCTCTATAACTCCCTCCCGTGTTCACGATCCGTCGACCGTAACACTTAAAAGTGATTTGGCCTTAACAGAAGCGTAAGATACGTAAGCTATAGTGGCCGAGATGTTCATTAATCCAAGCGGCGTCCTTCTCTTAGCGACATAAATTTTCACTGAACCAAGTCACTATATACGTTGGGTTCAATATCGTAAAATTAAAGTTAATTCATGAAGAGAACAGGTTATTTATTCCACTCCAACACCACGACCTCATGTTCCCCAGTACAACGTTCCTGGTCTTCATAAACTTGGCGCCTCTTCACGCGAAGATGCTAATGAGGAGAAAGACACGATTTTCTTCTTAGTAAATCTGCCTCATAACTCATGGGGGTCCCATATGATATTGCCAAACTTTCAAAAACAAAGAACATTATCCACCGAGAAAAGTTACGGAACCTTTTCCCCCCTTGAATCGCAAATGAAAAGCTAGGAGATGAAATTAATACTACCAGCAACACCACCACCAGCAGTAACAGCGCCACCAGCAGCAGTAACAGCACTACCACCAGCAGGAACAGCGCCACCACAAGCAGGAACACAGCCCACCACCAGCAGGAACAGCACCACCACCGGCAGGAACAGCATCACCACCGGCAGGAACAGCACCACCACCAGCAGGACCAGCACCACCACCAGCAGGAACAGCACACCACAAGCAGGATCAACACCACCACCAGTAACAGCACTACCACCAGCAGGAACAGCAGCGCCACCACAAGCAGGAACAGCACCACCACCAGCAGGAACAGCACCACCACAAGCAGGATCATCACCACCCACCAGCAGGAACAGCACCACCACGGCAGGAACAGCGCCACACCAGCAGGAACAGCGCCACCACCAGCAGGAACAGCACCACCACCAGCAGGAACAGCACCACCACAAGCAGGATCATCACCACCACCAGCAGGAACAGCACCACCACCGGCAGGAACAGCGCCACCACCAGCAGGAACAGCGCCACCACCAGCAGGAACAGCGCCACCACCAGCACGAACAGCACCACCACAAGCAGGATTATCACCACCACCAGCAGGAACAGCACCACCACCGGCAGGAACAGCGCCACCACCAGTAGGAACAGCGCCACCACCAGCAGGAACAGCGCCACCACCACCACGCACGAACAGCATCACCACCAGCAGGAACAGCACCACCACCAGCAGGAACAGCACCAACACCAGCAGGAACAGCACCACCACCCAGCAGTAACAGCACCACTACCAGCAGTAACAGCACCAACACCAGCAGGAACAGCACCACCACCAGCAGTAACAGCACCACCACCAGCAGTAACAGCACCAACACCAGCAGGAACAGCATCACCACCAGCAGGAACAGCGCCACCAGCAGCAGGAACAGCACCACCACAACCAGCAGGAACAGCGCCACCACCAGCAGTAACAGCACCACCACCAGCAGGAACAGCACCACCACCAGCAGGAACAGCCCACCACCAGCAGGAACAGCGCCACAACCAGCAGTAACAGCACCAACACCAGCAGGAACAGCACCACCACCAGCAGTAACAGCACCACCACCAGCAGTAACAGCACCAACACCAGCAGTAACAGCACCACCACCAGCAGTAACAGCACCACCACCAGCAGTAACAGCATCAACACCAGCAGGAACAGCACCACCATCAGCAGGAACAGCACCACCACCAGCAGTAACAGCACACTACCAGCAGTAACAGCACCAACACCAGCAGGAACAGCACCACCACCAGCAGTAACAGCACCACCACCAGCAGTAACAGCACCAACACCAGCAGGAACAGCATCACCACCAGCAGGAACAGCGCCACCAGCAGCAGGAACAGCACCACCACAACCAGCAGGACCAGCGCCACCACCAGCAGTAACAGCACCACCACCAGCAGGAACAGCACCACACCAGCAGGAACAGCACCACCACCAGCAGGAACAGCGCCACAACCAGCAGTAACAGCACCAACACCAGCAGGAACAGCACCACCACCAGCAGTAACAGCACCACCACCAGCAGTAACAGCACCAACACCAGCAGGAACAGCACCACCACCAGCAGTAACAGCACCACCACCAGCAGTAACAGCACCAACACCAGCAGGAACAGCACCACCATCAGCAGGAACAGCGCCACCACCAGCAGTAACAGCACCACCACCAGCACGAACAGCGCCACCAGCAGCAGGAACAGCGCTACCACCAGCAGGAACAGCGCCACCACCCAGCTGAACAGCACCACCACCAACAGGAACAGCACCACAACCACCAGCTGGAACAGCACCACAAACCACCAGCAGTAACAACGCCACCACCAGCGGGAACAGCACCACCACCAGTAGACGCCATGTCAACAAGTAGCCGCTCCGCCACACGTAGGAACAATAATCTTGTGTGGGAAGAGATGATGATGCCGGTCCGGGAGCTTAGACAGGAAGTTGAGTTACTGAGGCCCAACAGAGCTGCAGTTCCTCTCCTCACTACTCCCCCCCCCCCCCCTACCGACCTCTTCAACCTCTCGCTGCTCCAGGATCACGTTTCCGCAATATGTTTGGAAACAGATTTATTGAATTTTCTTGCACTCTCCTTTATTTGTGTTCCCTATTTGAGTCTGAAGAATTGGACCTGTGCTCTTGAACTCTTTAAATTAAAAATAAAACATTTATCGTATCAAATCCACAAGGGCCGTGACGAGGGTTCGAACCTACGTCCGAGAGGATCCCAGACGCTGCATTAATCGACTGAGCTATGACATGGTAACGACCATGTCGTAGCTCAGTCGATTAAGGCAGCATCTGGGATCCTCTCGGACGTAGATTCGAACCCTCGTCACGGCCCTTGTGGATCTGTTCATTTGATGCATCACGCTATTGTGCTTTCTATGTGTAATTTATCGTATCTTATCTCACCTTGTGGAGATTCCGGGGATTAACGGCTTTCCGGTTGGTCGTCTGGTCAACCAGGTTGTTGGACGCGGCTGCTCGCAGTTTGACGTATGAATCAAAGCCAGGTTAATCGGGTATTATTTGGTGGGTGTTTGTTGAGGTCTCTCTTCAACACTGTGTGAGGCTGGCTAGTTATGTGTATGTGTAACGGTAGAGTGTGATAAGTCTTGGGCTCTTTTCTCCATAGATCTTCATAGAGTTCTTCCTGAGCGTATCTATTGCACCTCGGCTTTTCAATGGGGCTATTTTGCACATCTTTTTTTTATTTGTTTTTATTTGTACATGCAAGCATGCTTATAACAATAAAAGCAAACAAGTACAACATAGAGCAAAAATACAAAATGACAAAGCACAAACTTGCAAAAGTACAAAGGAACAAAATTACTAAACACAAAAACGCCGGCCGGAAGGGCCGACCACAAAACAACAAAAATTAAAACGTGCCGGTACCACACCGGCACCGGCATCCGCAGGCAAATGTACCTCCGCCACCACCGTAGTATGCAATGCAACCGGAGCCACCCCGCCGTCGCCGGAAGATGCACAATCGTCGAAGTTGCCAACGTTAGCCCATGCAAAAGAAGAACGCCGGGAACGCTTAGGCTCTGACCGCACATCATCTGACCCAGAGGCTGACTCAGAGACACGCGCAACACAAGCCGGGCGAACCGATGCACGTCGTAGAACGGCAGCATCCTCAACCACATGGGGCACCAGACCAGGCACAGGAGGAAGCACCGGATCCACCCCAGCACCCAGCACAGCCGGAACAGACGGCGAGGGTGCAGGGATAGAGTCAGACGCAGCAGAGGAAGAACTGAAAGATGGGGGATTCGAGCAGAAGGCAGTCAGAAGAACTCCAGGGACACCAACTGGAGCAGGACGATCACCAGGCGACGACTCCACCTCCGGAGGAGAGGCGACAACAACAGGGGGGCACAACAGTCGGCGCAACAGTCGACACAGTGGGCACATCCTCGGCTGAAGAGACGTCCACATCCACCGAAGCCTCCTTCACAGGAAGCGGCAGAAAATCCTCCTATCTGAAGAGGGTCACGGGTTTAATGGCAGGCGCAGAACAGCCAGCAGCCTGATGGGCCAAGAGGCCACGACGATAACACGTCCGAGGCTGGCGGCCGTAAAACACCCGAACGATGTATCCTATAAGTCGCACAGAGGACGGAATGTCTGCCCGGAGCCACATGCCCAGGGTGCGAATGTTAGTCCTCACAACCTTGAGCGGACTGGAAGATATCATGTGCAACCGCACACTAACTACGGCGCCAAATCGGCCGAAGAACCGCCATAGCAGACCCTCCGGAAACTCCTAGGGCGCCCCATGTACATTGACGTAAGTGAGGGCACCACTCCGATCAGAGAGGTTCACAGTGCCCGCACTTTCCGGCAGGGGTAAGGTCCCCCCCTCGTAGCGACGGAGAAATTCCCGATACGCCAACTCCTCCGTAAACTTCACGATCGCCCGACGTGCTGTTACCAACTCGACTCCATAAATGTCCATCACAGGGAGAGAAATCAAATCACACACCAGCGCTATCTCCGGGTACCCAGCCCATACAAAATATTCGAGGCCCACAGACTGAGCCCGCACAACAGGGGGAAGAGGGACCCCCCATCGTGAACTCCACGTCAGCACAGGCGGGCAGAGACACAACGCCCCCAACCGGTCAAACTGGCAACCAGCCACCAACTGCCGGAGAGTTCAGGCAACACATCTGCACCCCACTGGAGCTAGGGCGCAACTCTATTTTGAACATCTTGCCATACCTACTGGTTTCATATTATGTAATCTCTGTGTTCAAATTCAGTACCAGTCCGTCTAATACTTTTCACTTGTACATTATTATGTATCTCTCTCGGCTGCGCTCTAGAAAATACAAATTTAAACTTTTTAATCGATCCCAGTAATTAAGATGACTATTAGAGTGGATTCTAGTGGTAAATGATCTTTGCACACTCTCTAGGTCAGCAATTTCTCTGGCTTTGAATGGGGCTGTTAGTGTGTCCAACAATATTTTACCTAAGAGAGCGCTAGTGTCTTGAAACGCATCATCATTGGTATGGCGTCCCTTGTTCGGAAGGTCCTTGTTTTCCAACCTGTTACTTTTCTTGCAATTGTGACAGCTACTTTATTGTGTTCGTTAAAGGTAAGGTCTTTCCACATGATTACTCCTAGGTCCTTTGCATTGCTTTTTCGTTCTATTAGTGTGATTTGATTCCGTTTTATATATGGTTTGCGTTTTTACATATCCGTTTTTTTTCATAGCGCTGGAGCTGGAAGTTATTTTCATTGAACATCATATTATTATCTGTGGCCCATTGAAAGGCCCGATTTACATCAGATGGAGGATTGCCGTGTTCCTGCATAGCGTTTACCCGCATGAAAATCTTAGTGTCATCTGTAAATTACGATTCAGTACTGTACCTTGCATTCACCTAGGCTGTATCAGTCTCGAACCGTGGATTATTTTCACGGTAGGGTGAATGACAATTTATACAGTACTGTAGTTTATATCCGTATCTATGTCTGACATGAGGACGAGTATAAGTACCGAAGCAAGTACGGTACCTGGGGGGACTGAGCATTTCGAAGTAGATGATCCGGATCCTTCGTATTTCTGGAACGAGTTTCGTTACATAACTGTACATTTTAAAGTTTCCTTAGTTGTTTATCGAGGAGGAGTTCCATGACGAGGCTATATATTCTAAATTGAGTCTCATGTCATCAGTGTAAAGTGTTCTGAAGACCTCATTATGAACATTATTGGAAATTCGTTCCTAAACATTTACACATGATTGCTGTCCATACACCTGCTTTCTGCCCATTAACTTACCCACTGACAATGCATACTTATTCGCAACACACCTGCATACTACATATACTAATACCCATACACTTATTATGGGTATTAGTATGCCATCATTTGAGGCTACCTAGGCTGTGTTCCCGGGATCGTTCTCTTCGCTGTTGGGTCTCTGGCCAAATCTGATGCAAAAGTCTCTGTACTAAATATAAATTACATTCCAAAAATATTACAAACTTAAAAGTACTTATTTAAATATGTATTTTACCATACCATTAGATGTACCGAAAATCAGAAGGCTTGAATCAAGCACACTTGTAGGAAATATTATATTTTGGGCGAGCAGTCACAATAAGTGGCTAAGTATTTTGGACCGACTAAAACCCCAACACTAGAAGTGAAGGGACGACGACGTTCGGTCCGTCGTGGACCCATTTCTCCAACACAAAAACCCCAAAAATTGATTGTGATGAGGGGGTAGAGAACGGGAATAAATAGGCAAAAGAGGAGCGACAAAGTAAGGTGTAGTAGAGGGATAGTAATAATAATATAATAGATGCAGATCGCTATTGGCACATACGAGGCAGTCCTAATATAACCAACGAATGAGAAGGAGCTAGGAATAAGAAGAGGATAGCAAGGGAGCTTAGGAGAAGAGATAAAGACAAGGAAAGAGAAAGAAAAAAATATGGAGGGGTAGGCTTACTGTTCTGTCAGTTTTGTTAGAAAGATTAGAGCATTGAGTATATACTGTGAAGGGAAGAGTCCACAGCACCAAAGCCAGGACTCAAGTTCATGTTGGTACATTGTGTATTAGAGCTGATTCAACAAGATGGTCTGTGCAGATTAGCGGAAGGAATCTTATTTTGGAGGAAGGAAATCAATAATGGGATGATAGAATCCATACATGGCAGAAGAGACGCATGTAGTGTCTGAAGCCTTAACACTTCTATTGTGATCTATAAGAATGTCATCTCTACTCCCTCTCACAATCGATTGAGAATGGTCCTGAGGACGGACCGAAACGTCGTGTCTCTTCACCTTCTATTGTGTGTCTGGTCAACATTTCTTATACTTACTTTGGGCTCTTTACTTTGATTTCCATACGATGGATTTTTTTCAGTAAACTATAAATTTTGAGTGACAATCCTCAGCTTTAGTGTTATGGTGGGAATGAATATGGTTAAAAGTCTCTCTCTCGCTCTCTCTCTTCTCTCGCTCCTCTCTCTCTCTCTCCCGAGGAAACCTAGCGAGGGAAGGAGAAAGATTCAGGAAAGAGAGAAGTGACGGAGAAGGGTAAGAATAATGAGCGCGAGACAAAGGGCCAAAGGGCCCACTCTATATCGATCTATGAGAGAGATATGATAGCGATCGCTCTCTATCTCGAGCGCTCTCTAGCCTCGATCGTGATCGCTCTCTCTCTAGATAGCGAGCTATATGCACACGCTCTAGCTAGCTATCTGATGAGCTAGCGCGGTATCGCGCTCGCTCTCGCGCTCTCTTAT
>WNGS01165339.1:2890531-2911834 GCA_020271785.1 Procambarus virginalis
AATCAAGAGGAAATACTCGCAACTATCAAAAGTCGCCACAGAGCCAGAGTAGCGGAAGGAAGATCCACTGCGATATGGTACGAACAAGTCACTTGGTACTACTCTTTCAAGCCTGACAAAAAGATATCCAGAGACATTTCAGTAGCCATATACAGACTCAGACTTGGTAACAGTGCTGCTGCGGGTAACAAAACCAATAGTTAAAGAGCATCATATCAGGGGACAGATGCAGAGCCACCACAATTGTATACTTACTGGAATGTGAAGTAACTGATGCCCTGCGCATTTTAACTCAACATTAATAAAACGACAGCATCTGCATTAGAGGCAAATTCACAGTGACTACAATGATAGAAAAAAAATCTGCCGCAAAGATTATGTTATTAAACCAGACTAAAACAAGTGCGTAAAACAGAAACGAAAAAAGAAACAGGGAAAAAGGAGGACGCGTACCGTCCAACCACTTGGGCTGGACGGTATAGCGACGGTCTCGCTTCATGCAGGTCAGCGTTCAATCCCTGACTATCCAAGTAGTTGGGTAATTCCGTTTCCCTCGTCCCATCTCAAATCCTTATCCAGCCCCTTCCAAGTGCTATATAGTCATAAGCTAGGCGCTTTTCCTTGATACTTCCCTCCCTTCCTTCCACCCCCACCTTTTAAAACTTTGACCCAAATATCAGAGTAACAAGGTTATCGCGAATACCGAACTCCATTACGGGCTCACTATAGCCTGTGCTACATGGACATTTCGTTTGAGTAGCTAAATCTATAACACACAAAAACAACAACAATCATTCTCGCTTACTGCTGAAGAGGGAACCGGTTGGGGACAAAACTATTTACTATATGTTGCTTGTGTTTTCGAATAGTCGGTTATTTTTGCATATGTATTTATATGCAAACAACTTGAATGGTCCCCAAGCATATATGCGAATGAAAATTCCACACCCCAGAAGTGACTCGAACCGTGACAGCCTGGAGCACAATGCATCGGTGTACACTGTACTTTAACCACTCGACCATCCGTGAACGTTCAAAAGACGATGTTAGCCGAGGTTATTTCACCGTCCCGACGACACATGGTGGTAATCTTGGGCATAGTTATTTCATCAAATTACTTCACTTAGTGGGAAACTTATAGTACTTATCCTGCCTTTGTGAGGCAGGATAACTAGTCATGTAATTTAAATGTGTTAGTATTTGTGTCTGCAGAATCGAACTATTTAGCTCTTGGGCCCCGCCTTTCTAGACAATCAATTTTCCTCTATTACGTCTATTACATATATTTCTCTCTAACACACGCTCTTACACAATCCCCAGGAAGCAGCCCATAGTAGCTGTCTAGCTCCCAGGTACATATTTACTGCTAAGGCCATCACAGTGAAAAAACTTCCCATTTTGATGTTGACCAGACCACACACTAGGAATTAAATCGAAATAAATATATATATATTAAATATATATATATATATATATTATATATTATAGATATATATATATATATATATATATATATATATACATATATATATTATATAATATATATATATATATATATATATATATATAATATATATATATATATTATATATATATATATATATATATATATATATAATATATATATTACATGCTGGCCTGGTAGGCAGCGCGGAGCTCCACAGTTTCATCATAACTGCCTGCAACTTGCACCTGTTGCTTTGTTGTTGGTCTGTCCTATCGGCATATCCCAGGGTGACGCGCGCTCCTATATGTGTTCTTGCTTTTCCGTGCGTTCAACTGGCGTTGATATTCTTGTTCGTATTATTGCAGGTTTTCTTTATAGAGATGGAGGCATAAGTTATAGGAACAAGATTCAGTAACAGTCAAGGGAGGTTACCTTACTTTGAGGGTTTCCGGGGCTTAGCATCCCCGAGGCCCGGTTGTCGCCCTGACCTCCTCGTTGCTGGACTGGTCAACCAGGCTGTTGGATGTGGCTGCTCGCAGCCTGACGTATAAGTCACAGCCCGGTTGATAAGTATCCTTTGGAGGTGCTTATCGAGTTCTCTCTTGAAAACTGTGAGGGGTCGGTCAGTTATGCCCTTATGTATAGTGGAAACGTGTTGAACAGTCTCGGGCCTCTGATGAAGACAGAGTTCTCTCTTAGAGTACCTATTGCACCTGTGCTCTTCAACAGGAGTATTCTGCACATCCTGCCATGCCTTTTGGTCTCATCCGTATCTCACCGAGGGACACAACTGAGATGCATGCAGATAAGTATTTCGTAGGAACCGGAGATAGATATGAACTAGGAAGTTCAGGAGAGAGGGAATAATACTCTAGAGGCTGACTATTGGATAGTCACTCTAGAGGGTGGTTTGTATGAGATAACTAGGTCGTCCTAAAGGGGTAAAAGGTTCCCTGTAGGCAGGCTGGAGTACACAGGAGCTTGGGAAGTCAAATGGGACTCTTAAAGATGAAAGCAATGATGCTTTTATCTTTAAGAATCGTAGTTTTATTAAGAGTGTCCCAAAGCTGCTGCTCGTTCTCAAGATCTTGCATGCGAGGCAAACCCAGCTAAGCTCTTGTATAGTAACTAAAGATAATAGTGAAGCAGTTTGCAAATTACTTGATGCCTATAATCACATTCTGACCATTTACACTATCACTCTCGCTCCCTTGAATGTATATGTATATATATATATATATAATATATATATATATATATATATAATATATAATATGATATATATATATATATATATATAAGGTTATTAATATGACCGAAAAAGTAAATTAATAATTCTAACACGAATTTTCTCAATTTTCCTTATGTTGTTTTTACTAATGACGGTAAATGAAAAATCAATTCTCCAAAATTCATTCTTTATTTCTTAGTCTGACGCGACACTTGAGCGCGTTTCGTAAAACTTATTACATTTTCAAAGACTTTAGTTACACACACTGAACAGAGTTTAAACAGCTTTTCTTTTTTATACCTGCATTGGGTGAGGTTTGGGGTGAGGTGAGAACAAAACACAGAACACGAAACAATGGGTATAAGCTAAAGGGAAGAATAGATCTGTAACTGCAGAAGGCCTATTGGCCCATATTTCTTGATGTTTCTATATTGGAGCGGAGTCTTGAAGTGGGTAGAATAAGTTGTGCGTTAATTGGCTGTTGATTGCTGGTGTTGACTTCTTGATGTGTAGTGCCTCGCAGATGTCAAGCCGCCTGTTGTCGCTGTATCTATCAAGATTTCTGAACATATCTATCTATATTTTTGAACATATGTCTACAGGAAAGACTGCTACCAAAATATACTAATATATATATATATATATATATATATATATATATATATATATAATATATATATATATATATATATTATATAATATATATATATATCTATATATATATATATATAAATAAGAATTAATAATAGATAAATTATCATCTCTATCTTATTCTGTCTTGACAATGGCGTCTCGATTGTTGGGAATAGACAGGTATAAGATATATATATTATATATATATATATATATATATATATATATATATATATATATATATAATTATATATATATTATATATAATATATATATATTATATATATCACTAAGTTTCCGAAACTGTAGTGTTTCTCTCGCATGAAAGCCCTGATATCATGAAAAGTAATGATTTTCCTGCTTCGCGCGGATCCCTGAAATCAGTCCATCCCACAGCCCATTACGAGAGCCCTGACATCGCTCTCTCCTATACTAAAGCCCCAACGTTAATAAGGCCCATAAACGGAGCCCCGACATCATTCAGGTGAAGGGTTTGTAACTGTCTCTTATACCTGTCTATTCCCAACAATCGAGACGCCATTGTCAAGACAGAATAAGATAGAGATGATAATTTAAATGTTCACACATTTGAGGGGAATGGGTGGACTAGATGGATACTGAAGCCTGCTAGGCGGTGATTGAGGCAGGCTAGGAGACAAAGGAGGCAGGCTAGGAGGCAAATGAGGCAGGCTAGGAGGCGACTGAGGCCAGGTTATAAGGCTATAGAGCCCAGGTTACAAGGCTTCAGAGGCCGGGTAACACGGCAATATAGAGGCAAGGTCCGAGGCTATTAAGGCTGATATAAAAACTATGAAGGCGAGCTACGACGTTATTAAGGCGGGCTACGATGCTCTCGTGGTGGGAAAGGAGGCCCTTATGACTGGCTATATGAGGCTATTTGAGATGGTGTGAGTCTGGGACGCAGCTGAAGACAACTGTTAGGCTTGGAGGTTACCGGGGCTAGCTAAGAGGCTTACAAAGCTAGTTTGGTGGGTATTTGTGATCCCGGTATGGCTATTCACGCAGGCTAGAGCACTCCTCAGGAAGGCTAGGAGGTGGTAATTGGGAATCAAGAGGGTTTGTGGTGCCTCTTGGGTGGGTAATGATGGTGTTAACGATGGGTGGTGAGTGGGTGGGTGTAATAGAACGAACGGATGGGGGATATTGGATGGGTGATCAGGAGTTGGGTAGGTGGGGTACTGTCAGTGGGAATGATATAGGTAAATTGAGATGGAGAGGTATTATTAGTGTGTATAACTGTGGGTGCTGATTATTGGCGAGGATGTATGTATGGGTATGTTTATACTCCCTTCTCCAGCCACACATACAAATTAGGCAGCAGTGTTGTGGAGGGTGACGCCATTCACAGCTTCAAGTGAAGATATGAAAGAGCCTAATATGCTCAGCAATTTCTTCAACAGCTTATTGACAGGTAAGGGTTCCACCCAAGCAAACACAGTTATGTGAGTAAACATACAGACACACATTCACTCATACACACACACAACAACCACCTAAAATACACAGAGACACAATCCTCCTCCTAAAACACACACACACACACACACACACACACACACACACACACACACACACACACACACACACACACACACACACACACACACACAAACACACACACACACACACACACACACACACACACACACACTCGCACTAGGGGACACAGGTGGAAACTGAGTGCCCAAATGAGCCACAGAGATATTAGAAAGAACTTTTTTAGTGTCAGAGTGGTTGACAAATGGAATGCATTAGGAAGCGATGTGGTGGAGGCTGACTCCATACACAGTTTCACACACACAGGAATCTGTACACTAGTTGATTGACAGTTGAGAGGCGGGACCAAAGAGCCAAAGCTCAACCCCCGCAAACACAAATAGGTGAGTACAAGTAGGTGAGTACACACACACACACACACACACACACACACACACACACACACACACACACACACACACACACACACACATTCAGTGAAGACACCAGTGGAGTCCCACAGGGCTCTCTACTCGGACCTATCCTGTTTCTGATATACGTAAATGATCTCCCAGAGGGTATAGACTCATTCCTCTCAATGTTTGCTGACGACGCCAAAATTATGAGATGGATTAAGACAGAGGAGGACAGCTTGAGGCTTCAAGAAGACCTGGACAAGCTGCAGGAATGGTCGAACAAATGGTTGTTAGAGTTTAACCCAAGCAAATGTAATGCAATGTAGATAGGTGTAGGGAGCAGAAAAACCAGATAAAAGGTATCATTTTGGAGATGAAATACTTCAACAGTCAGAGAGAGAGAAAGATCTGGGGCTTGATATCACGCCAGACCTGTCCCGTGAAGCTCATATCAAGAGGATAACATCAGCGGCATATGCCAGGTTGGCTAACATGAGAACGGTTTAGAAACTTGTGTAAGGAATCTTTCAGAACATTATATACCACATATGTCAGACCATTCCTGGAGTATGCAGCTCCAGCATGAAGTCCATATCTAGTCAAGCATAAGACTAAACTGGAAAATGTTCAAAGGTTTGCCACCAGACTAGTACCCGAACTGAGCAACGAGGAGAGACTACGGGAATTAAACCTCACGTCACTGGGAGACAGAAGAATTAGAGGGGACAAGATCACCACATACCTGAATCTCAGAGGAATTGATAGGGTATATAAAAAAACTATTTACCACGAGGAGTACACACACTAGGGGACACAGGTGGAAATTGAGTGCCCAAATGAACCATAGAGACGTTAGAAAGAATTGTTTCTGTGTCAGAGTAATAGACAAGTGGAATGCATTAGGAAGTGATGTGGTGGAGGCTGACTCCATACACAGTTTTAAATGTAGATATGATAGAGCCCGGTAGGCTCAGGAATCTGTACACCAGTTGATTGACGGTTGAGAGGCGGGACCAAAGAACCAGAGCTCAACCCCCGCAAGCACAACTAGGTGAGTACACACACACACACAGACACACACACACACACACACACACACACACACACACACACACACACACACACACACACACACACACAGCAGCGACGGTCTCCGATTTAAAACGACAACAGAAAGGAAAAGGATCATATCCATCCATCACCTCAGCTGCTACAAAGATTCCGTTGAAGTGGTAAAGCTGTTGTGGACCCTTCTTCTGCCCGTTCTCCAAGGCTTTACCCTTTTCTTATTTGATAATGGTTCTCTGCCGAGACTACCATTGTACCTTGCTACAAGCTCTTTGTGGCAGCTCTGCTAGTTATCTGAGAGTATATTTATGCAAGTTCTCTACGAGGTATCTTTCGGATAACTATCTAAAGGAAACATTCTATAAGTTTTCTATAGTTCTGTTTCGGCTAGTTCTCTAAAATATCTTTTTGCTAGTTCTTCAAGGGCATCTTTCAGATATTTATCTTTAGATATCTTTCTGCAAAATATCTAGGAGTTCATTTATTTTCGTTTTCTATCGAGCAGAAAGAATTTATATCTTCAAGTAATATTAATTTGTTTTCATGTTTTGTTAACGTTCTTCAAGCCGTTTGTAAACGCCCTTCTCTCTGCTGGTTATCTAAATCGCTTGACTTTACTTGTTCTTTAGTTCACGCTTCTTTTTGGTTTTTGCAAAGCACTTGTCGCTGCTGGTAACTTCCTTCCGTCTGTTGGTAACTCGCTTCTCTATGCAGGTAACTCGCTTCTCTCTGCTGGTAACTCACTTCTCTATGCTGGTAACTCACTTCTCTACGCTGGTAACTCACTTTTTTCTCCTGGTAACTCGCTAATCCATGTTGTTAACTCTATTCTCTGAAGGGTCTGTGGTATGCTTGTCTCTGCCGCCTGCTTGCTAAACGACAAAACGTTCTCCCTTTATATGTATAATCGTCGTTGTTTTATATATTTGTACATGTAATTATGTACCTATTACTTGTGTTATAATTCATTGGATTCGGGTTTTTTTCCCCGCTGATCTGATTCCAAAACTATTCTGGAAACTTTCCGAGTTAGGTCCAACCTTTCATCCAACTCTCATGACAAAAAAATCGTTACACTCACTTTAAATGCGAATTGTCTGCGTTTTCCAGTGGCCAAACATTTGTTATTGTTATCGCACTTTGGTTCCTGCTGTTCTTGCTGGCCATGTTCCTGCTGTTCTTTCATATCCTGTTATTCCTGATCCTGCTGCTGGTGTTGCAGGTGTTGTATGCGATACACACAAACCCGCATGCATTCAAACATTCACAAAGGAAAACTTCAAATGCATTACTGGGGTGGAAAGCAAGCACACTTCCAACTTATGAAGAAGTGAATGAGTAACTTTGGGCGGACATAACACTACGTCTAACACCTGCGGCTCACGTCGGCAGAAGTGCGGCGGCTGCACATGTTTATATGGAGCAGGTAATATATGTAGTAGACATAATAGAGGAAAATAACCAAAATACAGTCATACTCATACTACCAACCGTTGAAATAGCTTTCGGGAATTTGGTCAAAGACCACTTCCAGAGCTCTATATATCCCTGGTAAAACTTGCTGTATAACCCCTACTTAAAGAATAAAAAAATCAAAACTAGAAAAATTCCAAAAATATGCAACAAGTCTCATTCGTGAGCTATAAGACGCCTGAGCTATGAAGAAAAACTATGAGAACTTGACCTCATTACTCCAGAGGAAAGCAGAATATGATAAACATGATTACGACGTACAGGATACTACGGGGGATTGACAAAGTAGATATATAAGCAGTGTTTAAATTAATAAGGTAGAGTACAGCGAGAGGACACAATAGGAAACTGGATACAGAGATGTTAGGAAGAACTTTTTCAGTCAGAGAGTCGTAAATGAGTAGAACAGACTAGATTAGAAAGTTTACGAAGTCATTTGAATTCATACCTTTATATGTAAATACTCTATAATGCGAAAAACAAGTGATATGATTAATTGCATTTGAACAAATGATGATCGAAAGGCGGGCTTTAAGAGCAGTAGCACGACCCCGGCTAGCGTAACTAGGTGCGTCCTACTAAGTGAGCACAGGCGCACACACTCACACACACACAGGAAGATCATCAAAGGTCACACATCATATCAAGATCCTGTGTAACAAATCTACTTAGCCTTTATGATAGAGCCACAGAGATACTAGAGGAAAGAGATGGTTGGGTTGACTGTGTCTATCTGGACCTAAAACAGACTTTTGATAGAGATCCACACAAGAGACTGTTCTGGAACTGGAACATGCTGGAGGGGTGACAGGNAAAGGAGAGGAACAAAAGGGCATGGAGGAACTTCCGAAATAACATAACATCAGAAAGAAGAGAGCGATACCAGAGAACCAGGAATGAGTATGTCAGTGTGGGAAGAGAAGCTAAGAGACAGTATGAAAATTATATTACAAATAAAGCCAAGACCGAACCAAACTCCTCCACAGCCATATCAGGAGCAAAACAACAGTGAAAGAACAGGTGATGAAACTCGAAACGGGGTGAGGACAGGTAAACAGTGAATGACAAGAAGAACTCAAGAAGTGAAGAACTCAACAGGATATTCAAGGAGCTCTTCACAATAGAACGAGAAGGAGTCCTTGAGCTAGGAGAGGTAGATGTAAACCAAGAGTCCTTGGAAGAGTTAGAAATAACCAGAGATGAGGTAAAGAGTAATCTTTTGGATCTGGGCGTGAGAAAGGCTGTTGGTCCGGACTGAATCTTACCATGGGAACTGAAAAAGAGTGAGAAGAAGTACTTTGCTTGCCACTCTCCAAGGTGTATATTCGATCACTGGAGACGAGAGACTTACCAGAAATAAGGAAGATGGCTAATGAAGTTCCAGTACACAAAAAGAGTGATAAGCAAGAGGCACTGAACTACAGGCCAGTGTCTTTAACATGTATCCGATGTAAGGTGAAGTAGAAGATCGTGAGAAAGAACCTAGTAGCACATCTAGAGAGAAGGGACATCGTAGCACACCACGAGCATGGATTAAGGGGTGGTAAATCGTGTCTCACAGGCTTAACAGAATTCTACGATCAAGGAACAAAGATTAAGCAAGAAAGAGAAGGTTGAGCAGACTGCATCTTCTTGGACTGTAGGAAAGCCTTTGACACATTACCCCATAAGGGATGTTAAGTTGGTGCAAAAGTCCATAAGAGGCTGGTGCAAAAGTTGTTGAAACAGGCAAGATTAACTGGTAAGGGGCTTCAGTGGATAAGGGAGTACCTAAGCAATAGGAAGCAGAGAGTTACTGTGAAGGGTGAAACCTAAGATTGGCGTGAAGTCCCACAGGGAACTGTACTCGGACCTATCTTGTTTCTGATATACGTAAATTTTCTCACAGAGGGTATAGACTCATTTTCTCAATGTTTTCTGATGATACCAAAATTATGAGAAGGATTAAGACAGAGGAGGAAAGCTTGAGGCTTCAAGAAGACCTGGACAATCTGAAGGAATGGTCCAAGAAATGGTTGTTAGAGTTTAATCCGAGCAAGTGTATTGTATTGAAGATAGGTGTGTGGGAAGCTAGAGACCAGATACATGGAATCATTTGGGAGATGATTTTTTTCTAGAATCAGAGAGAGAAAAACCTGGGGTTAATATCACGCAAACCTGTCCCGCAAAACCCAAGTCAAGGGGATTACATCAGCGGCAAATGTCAGGTTGGCCAATATAAGGATAGCATGTAGAAACTTATGTAAGGAGTCACTCAGGTCTTTGTATACCACGCATGTCAGACCAATCGTAGAGTATGCGGCTCCTGCATGGAATCCATATCTCATCAAGCATAAAACTAAATTGGAGAAGGCTCAAAGGTTTGCCACCAGACTAGTGTACGAATTGTGGGGCATGAGCTATTAGGAGAGACTACGGGAACCTCACCTCACGTCGCTGGAAGACAGGAGAGTTTGGGGGGATTTTTTTTTTGCAGGCATATTCCTGCGCGGGCTCTAAGCCTCTGGCTGGCCAACTAAGTGTTGCTTGTTTCTGTTTTACTTGGGCGGAGTATGAGTATTTATGACTCGTATGGTCGCTTCAGTAAGGTTTTGCCATATGTGTTTAACAACTTCTTCTGCTCTGTTGAATCTAAGTTGAAATCTTAATGGGTTTGTAACTGTGCACTGTGTTAGATAATGTTCCAGTGGTCTGTCGGGCATTTTTCCACAGTGCTGGGGGACATGATCACCACATACAAGATTCTCAAAGAAATTAATAGAGTAGACAAATACAGTTTATTTAACACAAGGGGGACATGCACTAAGGGACACAGGTGGAAACTGAGTGTCCAAATAAGCCATAAAGACATTAGAATGAATTTTTGTTAGTGTCAGAGTAGTTAATAAATGAAATGCATTAGGAAGTGATGTTGTGAAGGCAGACTCCATTCACAGTTTCAAGTGTAGATATGATAGAGCCCAATAGGCTCAAGAACATGTACACCTGTTGATTGACTATTGAGAGCCGGAACCAAAGAGACGAAGCTCAACCCCCGCAAGCACATCTTAGTGATAAGAACTAGGTGAATACACACACACACACACACACACACACACACACACACACACACACACACCACACACACACACACACAGCCTTGCTTGATTTGATATTTACCCTAAATGAGTCGGATATAAGGGAAGTTAAGTTGGAAGCCCCCTTGGGAATGAGTGATCATAGTGTATTGAGCTTTGAGTACCTGGTTGAGCTAGGAATTATCACCCCCAAAAAAGAACTGGGAACCAAAGGGCTGGCGTACAGAAAGGGAAACTATGAGGAGATGAATAAATTCCTATGGGATATACATTGGGACACAGAACTCGGAACCAAGTCCGTACAAGACATGATGGACTATGTCACCCAAAAATGTCAGGAGGCTGTAAGCAGGTTTGTCCCAGCCCAACAGGAAAAAACAGAGAAGCAAAGGAAGAATCCGTGGTTTAATAGGGAATGTATGAAAGCAAAGGAGCTGAACAAAAGGGCATGGAGGAACTTCCGTAATAACAGAACACCAGAAAGTAGAGAGAGATACCAGAGAACCAGGAACGAGTATGTCAGTGTGAGAAGAGCAGCTGAGAAAAGGTATGAAAATGATATAGCTAACAAAGCCAAGACTGAACCAAAGCTACTACACAGTCACATCAGGAGGAAGACAACAGTGAAGGAACAGGTGATTAAACTTAGGGTGGGCGAGGACAGGTACACAGAGAATGACAAAGAGGTGTGTGAAGAACTCAACAAAAGGTTCCAGGAGGTCTTTACAATAGAACAGGGAGATATCACGGCGCTGGGAGAGGTGGCAGCAAACCAGGTGACCTTGGATAGGTTCGAAATTACAAGAGATGAGGTCAAAAAGCACCTATTGGAGCTGGATGTGAGAAAAGCTGTTGGGCCGGATGGAATCTCGCCATGGGTATTGAAAGAGTGTGCAGGAGCACTTTGCTTACCACTCTCCATAGTGTATAGTAAGTCACTGGAAACGGGGACCTACCAGAAATATGGAAGACTGCTAATGTAGTACCAATATACAAAAAGGGTGACAGACAAGAGGCACTGAACTACAGGCCAGTGTCCTTAACTTGTATACCATGCAAGGTGATGGAGAAGATTGTGAGAAAAAACCTAGTAACACATCTGGAGAGAAGAGACTTCGTGACAACCCATCAACATGGGTTCAGGGAGGGTAAATCTTGCCTTACAGGCTTGATAGAATTCTACGATCAGGTGACAAGAATTAAGCAAGAAAGAGAAGGGTGGGCGGACTGCATTTTTTTGGACTGTCGGAAAGCCTTTGACACAGTACCCCATAAAAGGTTGATGCATAAGCTGGAGAAACAGGCAGGAGTAACAGGTAGGGCGCTCCAGTGGATAAGGGAGTACCTAAGCAATAGGAAGCAGAGAGTTACAGTGAGGGGTGAGACCTCAGACTGGCGTGAAGTCACCAGTGGAGTCCCACAGGGCTCTGTACTTGGACCTATCCTGTTTCTGATATACGTAAATGATCTCCCAGAGGGTATAGACTCATTCCTCTCAATGTTTGCTGACGACGCCAAAATTATGAGAAGGATTAAGACAGAGGAGGACAGCTTGAGACTTCAAGAAGACCTGGACAAGCTGCAGGAATGGTCGAACAAATGGCTGTTAGAGTTTAACCCAAGCAAATGTAATGTAATGAAGATAGGGGTAGGAAGCAGGAGACCAGATACAAGGTATCATTTGGGAGATGAAATACTTCAAGAGTCAGAGAGAGAGAAAGACCTGGGGGTTGATATCACGCCAGACCTGTCCCCTGAAGCTCATATCAAGAGGATAACATCAGCAGCATATGCCAGGTTGGCTAACATAAGAACGGCCTTTAGAAACTTGTGTAAGGAATCTTTCAGAACATTATATACCACATATGTCAGACCAATCCTGGAGTATGCGGCTCCAGCATGGAGTCCCTATCTAGTCAAGCATAAGACTAAACTGGAAAAGGTTCAAAGGTTTGCCACCAGACTAGTACCCGAGCTGAGAGGTATGAGCTACGAGGAGCGACTGCAGGAATTAAACCTCACTTCATTGGAAGACAGGAGAGTTAGGGGGGACATGATCACCACATTCAAGATTCTCAGGGGAATCGACAGGGTTGATAAAGACAGGCTGTTTAACACAAGGGGCACACGCACTAGGGGACACAGGTGGAAACTGAGTGCCCAAATGAGCCACAGAGATATTAGAAAGAACTTTTTTAGTGTCAGAGTGGTTGACAAATGGAATGCATTAGGAAGCGATGTGGTGGAGGCTGACTCCATACACAGTTTCAAGTGTAGATATGATAGAGCCCATTAGGCTCAGGAAACTGTACATCTGTTGATTGACGGTTGAGAGGCGGGACCAAAGAGCCAGAGCTCAACCCCTGGGAAGCATAAATAGGTGAGTACAAATAGGTGAGTACATACACATCCCCCACACACATATACACACACACACATCTATCTCCTTCCTCCTTTCACACTCGCCAGGCTTTATGCGCCATCTGTTGCAACGTTACCCCACTAAATCACGCTTCATAGAGTGTAAAAGCCGAGATTGGATCCTGAACTCCACGCGAAGGGCCTTAACGAACTGGCTCATCCCCAGCGCTTGTAATGGATACTTAGTCATGGTGTTATGGCTGACTGGCGGACTCCTCTTGTGAGAGCTAGCTGATACATTTGGGGATTAGCTCCGTGTAACAAGCGCTCCTCTTGGCCAATTGTATACTCCTACTGCTTCTCCACCAGGGATCAGATTGTGTGTTTCAGTCTCCTTTTCCTTTTAGAGGATATTCACTTAGTATAACCTTAGTGGATTGCAGGTTTTTGCTTACACTGAGGGAGTATTTTTGATAAAATATGAATTGACTTATCTCACATGTTTATATAATGTTGATCTTTGTCTGATAGATACGACTAATAAAGCTCAGCATGATATAAACTCGTAAGTGAGACCGAGCACAAAATTAAATGGAGATAATTCTTATGTAGTTTATCCCCCATCAATGTGGTTTCATATAGGAAAAAATAGAATCAACTTTTATATATAATGATTCAATTTATAATATGTCCTCAGCGCAGTGTTTACGAGATTTGGTGAGCAATGATGTAACAAGGAGGGCATTACCAACTGCTCACACCTCACCCCTGGACACCTGACTTGACGTCAAAAAATCAGCTACAGCTGTCATTCTCGAACGGGAGACATCTCCTGTCCACGAGGCTAACCATAGCCCGTGCTTCTTGCCCAGCTCCTGTACCAGGTAAGTTACGGGCTCAGCATAGCCCGTGCTACTTGGAACTTTTTGTTCCCTGTAGCTGAATCTTAAACAACAACAAACAACGTCATTCTCGCAAAAATCCAACATATAGGAAAAGAAGCACACACTCTTAGACTGTCAATTACCCTACATTGGATACCAAGTCACACTGGCAAAGATGGTAATGAAAGGCAGACTCACTAGCAAAAACTGCCACTGCTCTACCTGTTGTACAAGTTAAAATATCTCCAAGTTTTTCACAGATTAAAGAGCAAATCAAGAGGAAAATACTCGCAACTATCAAAAGTCGCCACAGAGCCAGAGTAGCGGAAGGAAGATCCACTGCGATATGGTACGAACAAGTCACTTCCCTGGAAACACAAACCGAAACTGTCTCTATTTTCCGCTTGTTACAACGTGTAATAAAGTTGTTACATCTTGGCTTAACGTGTTTATGACGTATTAGAATGTTGTTACAACTGGCTATATTGGTTGTTATAACTGGTTAGGAAGTGTTAAAACTTGTTCCAACGTTGTACCAACGTCGTAGTTTCGGTGTGTGTTTGGCGGGTTGGTACTACTCTTTCAAGCCTGACAAAAAGATATCCAGAGACATTTCAGTAGCCATATACAGACTCAGACTTGGTTACAAGTGCTGCTGCGAGGTAACAAAACCAATAGTTAAAGAGCATCATATCAGTGGGACAGATGCAGAGGCACCACAATTGTATTACTTACTGGAATGTGAAGTAACTGATGCCCTGCGCATTAAACTCAACATTAATAAAACGACAGCATCTGCATTAGAGGCAAATTCCACAGTGACTACAATGATTAGAAAAAAAATCTGCCACAAAGATTATGTTATTAAAACCAGACTAAAACAAGTGCGTTAAAACAGAAACGAAAAAGAAACAGGGAAAAAGGAGGACGCTCTACCGTCCAACCACTTGGGCTGGACGGTAGAGCGACGGTCTCGCTTCATGCAGGTCAGCGTTCAATCCCTGACTATCCAAGTAGTTGGGTACTATTCCGTTCCCTTGTCCCTTCTCAAATCCTTATCCTGACCCCTTCCAAGTGCTATATAGTCATAATGGCTAGGCGCTTTTCCTTGATACTTCCCTCCCTCCCTTCCTTCCACCCCACACCTTTTAAAACTTTGACCCAAATATCAGAGTAACAAGGTTATCGCGAATAACCGAACTCCATTACGGGCTCACTATAGCCTGTGCTACATGGACATTTCGTTTTGAGTAGCTAAATCTATAACAACAAAAACAACAACAATCATTCTCGCTTACTGCTGAAGAGGGAACCGGTTTGGGACAAAACTATTTACTATATGTTGCTTGTGTTTTCGAAATAGTCGGTTATTTTGGCATATATATTTATATGCAAACAAGCTTGAATGGTCCCCAAGCATATATGCGACTGAAAATTCCACACCCCAGAAGTGACTCGAACCGTGGACAGCCTGGAGCACAATGCATCTGGTGTACACTGTACTTTAACCACTCGACCATCCGTGAACGTTCAAAAGACGATGTTAGCCGAGGTTATTTCACCGTCCCGACGACACATGGTGGTAATCATGGGCATAGTTATTTCATCAAATTACTTCACTTAGTGGGAAACTTATAGTACTTATCCTGCCTTTGTGAGGCAGGATAACTAGTCATGTAATTGTGTTAGTATTTGTGTCTGCAGAATCGAACTATTTAGCTCTTGGGCCCCGCCTTTCTAGACAATCAATTTTTCCTCTATTACGTCTATTACATATGTTTCTCTCTAACAAACGCTCTTACACATCCCAGGAAGCAGCCCATAGTAGCCGTCTAGCTCCCAGGTACATATTTACTGCTAAGGCCATCAGGGTGAAAAAAAAAAACTGCCCATTTTGATGTTGACCAGACCACACACTAGTAGGTGAAGGGACGACGACGTCCCTTCGTCGTCGAAATAAATATATATATATATATATATATATATATATATATATATATATATATATATATATATATATATATATATATATATATATATATATATATATATATATATATATATATATATATATATATATATATATATATATATATACTTATTACATTTTCAAAGACTTTAGTTTATCCACACACAACTTATGCCTGAAACAGCATTAGCTCTTATACCTGCATTTGGGTGAGGTGATGTAATACAATAGAGGGGTGAAAAACAAACTTTCAACAAAACACAGAACACGGAACAATGGGTATAGATTTGCAGAAGATGGGTAAAGATAGAACTGCAGAAGGCCTATTGGCCCATATTTCTTGATGTTTCTATATTGGAGCGGAGTCTTGAAATGGGTAGAATATAGTTGTGCGCTAATTGGCTGCTGATTGCTGGTGTTGACTTCTCAACCAGCAATCACCAGCTGGAAGTCATATATAGTTTGCATTTGTGTTCCTCACGTGTTGCCCCAAAAAATGAGGTGATTTGATAAAATGCTATGCCCAAGATTACTATCCGAGTGCCGGCGGGAAGTGGTTCATATAGCCTCGGCTATCGCTTCCTTATGTCCGGTCGTGATGCTCAAGTGGTTTAAGGCGTCCCTGTACATACCAGTTGCGTTGCTCCTGGGAGTATGGGTTCGAGTCACTTCTGGGGTGTGAGTTTTCAGTTGTATCTAGTCCTGGGGACCATTCAGGCTTGTTTGCATTTGTGTTCCTCACGTGTTGACCCCCAAAAAATGAGGTGATTTGATAAAATGCTATGCCCAAGATTACTATCCGAGTGCCGGCGGGGAAGTGGTTCATATAGCCTCGGCTATCACTTCCTTATGTCCGGTCGTGATGGTCAAGTGTTTTAAGGCGTCCCTGTACATACCAGTTGCGTTGCTCCTGGGAGTATGGGTTCGAGTCACTTCTGGGGTGAGAGTTTTCAGTTGTATCTAGTCCTGGGGACCATTCAGGCTTGTTTGCATTTGTGTTCCTCAGGTGTTGCCCCAAAAATGAGGTGATTTGATAAAATGCTATGCTCAAGATTACTATCCGAGTGCCGGCGGGGAAGTGGTTCATATAGCCTCGGCTATCACTTCCTTATGTCCGGTCGTGATGGTCAAGTGGTTTAAGGCGTCCCTGTACATACCAGTTGCGTTGCTCCTGGGAGTATGGGTTCGATTCACTTCTGGGGTGTGAGTTTTCAGGTGTATCTAGTCTTGGGGACCATTCAGGCTTGTTTGCATATATATATATATATATATATATATATATATATATATATATATATATATATATATATATATATATATATATATATATATATATCTCATTGAATATGACCGCATATTCAATGAGACATGTGTAAAAGAAAACCTGCTGCCAGTATACACCAATATATATATATATATATATATATATATATATATATATATATATATATAATATATATATTATATATATATATATATATATAGTATATATATATATATATATATATATATATATATATATATAATATATATATATATATACCTTCCTTCTTATAATGTCTTCAACGAAACCATTGGAGAAGCCGTTGTTGACTAAGACCTGCCTTATCCTACAGAGTTCTTCATCGACTTGCTTCCATTCTGAGCTGTGGCCGAGAGCACGGTCGACATAAGCGTTAACAACACTCCTCTTGTACCTGTCTGGGCAGTCACTGTTGGCATTGAGGCACATTCCTATGTTTGTTTCCTTAGTGTAGACTGCAGTGTGGAAACCTCCGCTCCTTTCCATGACTGTTACATCTAGAAAGGGCAGCTTCCCATCCTTCTCCGTCTCGTAAGTGAAATGCAACACAGAATTCTGCTCAAATGCCTCCTTCAGCTCCTGCAGATATCTGACATCAGGTACCTGTGTAAAAATGTCGTCAACATACCTGCAGTATATGGCCGGTTTCAAGTTCATGTCGACTAAGACCTTTTGCTGGATGGTACCCATGTAGAAGTTCGCAAACAGGACACCTAGGGGAGAACCCATGGCGACCCCATCTTCTTGCTTATATATGTGTCCATCCGGGCTCAAGAAGGGTGCCTCTTTAGTACAAGCTTGGAGTAGTTTCCTTAGGATGTTTTCTGGTATGTCAAGAGGAGTACAGGCTGGATCACGATACACTCTGTCCACTATCATCCCGATTGTTTCATCCACAGGTACGTTGGTAAACAGTGATTTTACACATTTTTAATATATATATATATATATATATATATATATATATATATATATATATATATATACATATATATATATATATATATATATATATATTATATATATATATATATATATTATATATATATATATATATATATATATATATATATATTATATTTATATATATATATATATATATATATATATTAAAAAATGCGTATTTTTATAATACGTAAATATTAAAAAAAGGAAAATATAACGGTAAACAAGATAAACAATAATTAAAAAAGGAATGTAAAGAGCTAATGCACTTTCTGCTCTAAATTGTGTTTATGTGTGTGTGAGGCAGGATAAGTGGAGCATATATGTGAGGCAGGATAAGTGGAGCATATATGTGAGGCAGGATAAGTGGTGCATATATGTGAGGCAGGATAAGTGGAGTATATATGTGAGGCAGGATAAGTGGAGTATATATGTGAGGCAGGATAAGTGGAGCATATATGAGAGGCAGGATAAGTGGAGCATATATGTGAGGCAGGATAAGTGGAGCATATATGTGAGGCAGGATAAGTGGAGTATATATGTGAGGCAGGATAAGTGGAGCACATATGTGAGGCAGGATAAGTGGAGCATATATGAGAGGCAGGATAAGTGGAGCATATATGAGAGGCAGGATAAGTGGAGCATATATGTGAGTCAGGATAAGTGGAGCATATATGTGAGGCAGGATAAGTGGAGCAGATATGTGAGGCAGGATAAATGGAGCATATATGCGAGGCAGGATAACTTGATTATATATGTGAGGCAGGATAAGGAGAGCATATATGTGAAGCAGGATAAGTGGAGCATATTGTGAGGCAGGATAAGTGGAGTATATATAGTGGGGCAGGATAAGTAGAGTGTATATGAGAGGCAGGATAAGTGGAGCATATATGTGAGGCAGCTTAAGTGAAGCATATATGTGAGGCAGCTTAAGTGAAGCAATAGTGAGGTAGGATAAGTGAAGTATATATACGAGGCAGGATAAATGATGTATGTAAGGCAGGATAAATGATGTATGTAAGGCAGGAAAATGGAGTCTGTATGCGAGGCAGGGCACAATTTACATGCTGGCCTGGTAGGCAGCGCGGAGCTCCACAGTTTCATCATAACTGCCTGCAACTTGCACCTGTTGCTTTTGTGTGTGGTCTGTCCTATCGGCATTATCCCAGGGTGACGCACTCCTATATGTGTTCTTGCTTTTCCGTGCGTTCAACCTCCGTTGATATTCCTGTCCGTATTATGAGGTTTCTTTATAGAGTGGAGGCATATGTTATAGGAACAAGATTCAAGTAACAGTCAAGGGAGGTTACCTTACTTGAGGTGTTTCCGGGGCTTAGCATCCCCGAGGCCCGGTTGTCGACCTGACCTCCTCGTTGCTGGACTGGTCAACCAGGCTGTTGGATGTGGCTGCTCGCAGCCTGACGTATAAGTCACAGCCCGGTTGATAAGGTATCNAGATTACTCAAGCATTTACGCAACCAGTACATCTTTCCTTAATTATAGCGGCTTTGTTTACACTTATTAAACAGTTTAATTAAGAGCTTCGAAGCAGCTCTTCGGAGCTGCTTCGAGAGCAGTTCGCCGAGTCCTCCCCCCCGAATGGCTTGGCGCTTTCTCCTGATTGATTATGCCTTCCTTCCCTCGTAGACAATTATATATTAAACAAGGCCAATACACTCATCGATCTGGTAATAAACAGCACCAGTTACAAAAACATTATTTCAACATCCACTGCATACTATAAATACCGTAATACCAATTTGCTGCACTCCTATCTTGAAATCTTCTTGAGGTTATCTTGAGATGATTTCGGGGCTTTAGTGTACCCGCGGCCCGGTCCTCGACCAGGCCTCCACCCCCAGGAAGCAACCCGTGACAGCTGACTAACACCCAGGTACCTATTTAACTGCTAGGTAACAGGGGCATAGGGTGAAAGAAACTCTGCCCAATGTTTCTCGCCGGCGCCCGGGATCGAACCCCGGACCAGCAAGTCCCGCGTGCTGTCCGCTCGGCTGACCGGCTCCCCTAAGGCATCTTTTCAACATACGTTCATAATTTCTCTTCCCCCCTTCCGCTCCCTACTCTAATTTCAAGCCTTTCTCATCCAGTCAACCTTTTTTTTCAGATATGTTTTGCCGAGTGATGATTATGCTCACTGCTGCTCAGTGACTCGTCTCAATCGAAGCAGTTTCACTGTGAGACTATTCTTAGCTCGTTTCCTAAAGGATTCATTAACCAAGTCACCATAACTGTGGAAAGACCCCAAGATAATGGTAGCAAAAGTATAAAATCAAGCGACTTGAGAATGGTCCAGGACGGACCGAAACGTCGTCGTCCCTTCAACTTCTAGTGTGTGGTCTGGTCAACGTATAAAATCACTTCAGAAATCTATAGAAGGTACAGACAAGAAAACTAGTTACAGGAAAAAATAACTAAAAAATCTTAGTTACAGAAACTAGGCTAATTATATAGATTATAGAATGCTGCATCAATTGCAAGGGTGAGGGAACTATCAGGGGAAAAGCGTCAATCCTTTACAACTATATAACACTGGGAAGGATCAGAATAAGGATTTGGGATGGGACGGGGGGACAGGAATGATGCTCAACCACTTGGACGGTCGAGGATTGAACGCCGACCTGCATGAAGGGAGACCGTCGCTCTACCGTCCAGCCCAAGTAGTAAATCGATTAGTAGGTGGTGTTTCAGGGGTAAGCCTGACCACGGGCTATTGAGAAGAGAAAGCTCTCAGGCTGCTAACAAGAATTAAATCATTTACTGCTGTAACCACTTGTGTAAATAAAAAATAAAAATAAAAAGTGGATCGACATCATGCCTTTCTCGCTCAACAAGAGCCTACTGACTCAAGACATTGCAAGAATTAATTTTTTTCCCCACGAAGGGTAGATTACTTTCTTGACCAGACTACACACTAGAAGGTGAAGGGACGAAGACGTTTCGGTCCGTCCTGGACCATTCTCAAGTCGACTTGACTTGAG
>WNGS01165339.1:2912834-2923265 GCA_020271785.1 Procambarus virginalis
TACATTCTTCACACTGGACAATACAGCTTCACATTACACAATTCCACTATATATGAAGTTACTGAACAATTAACCTAAACAATTCAGTACGTAATATTTCTCTGCAAACTACACATTCCAAACACGTTACGTGCTGTTGCTTGCAAAATCCACTTTGCACGCTGCATTCTCATATTACCAGACGGACTATTAAACACCATACACACTTAACATTGTACATCTGTGTTTGTCCAGCTTCAAGTTGGATCAGCAAATTTCGCGATCCCCAGCGAGTTGTATGAAGTCTGAAAATGTTTTTTTTTTTTTTGCTTTTCCTTAAAGTTTTTCAAAAGTTTTTCGACTGCATATAATCAATCACATTGTATTTACCTATGTTGTTACAAAGTTTCACCTAACTAATGGTTACTGTCTTTCTCAAAAACAATATCGTGGTTAGTTGTGTATTTGTTAAAGGAATGAAGGAGTGTTTTTATCAACTTAGGTGAGGCTCCACCATTTGTTTATGGGGCTGAGTTAGAAAAAGTGGCTTGACTGTTGAGGCGACAACACAGACTCAGGTCAGGTCACCGACAAAGCCCCCCCCCCCACAACCCCGTGTACTCTAAGACTACATTTTTGTTAATTTGCCACGTGAAAGGGTATTACTTAGTTTTGAGAGCATTATATATCAGAGATTTTTTCCATGCTACTCACAAAAAAAGAAACCACGTAATAGTTCTTTCTAAAGTGACGTGGACTTTGAGGCAAGTGCAGATGAAAAACATAGAGTATGGGGACTAGTTTCTGGAGACGTATGACCCATCTCAGTTCAAGGAGTCATCTCGGATTAAGGCAAGATATCCCATTGGCATAAACCTCCTTTGTGGTTAATTCCTTCAGTTTAAAATTAGACTAATTCATGTAGCTATTCAATATTGTATTTAATAATTTTGTTCATAGTTCAAGTGCCAGTGTAATTCAGCGTCAGTTTGTATTAATGACTCAGTCACCTTTAATGACCAGTACAAATGAATCAAGCATTGTTAATTAGTCTTGCCAATACGGTATGGCAATGAGTTAGTCCGGCTTGCTTGTTCGCCAGTGAGAGAGGCGAGTTAGGTCAAGTTAGTGCGGTGTGGGCAGCAGCAAGAACAACGACGACCCTCTCTCTCTAGAGGCAGGCTGAACACCGGGCCGGCTCTTGGGAGTCTAATTCTGTAGAGTGCACACACTAAGAACTAAACACCGTTCATAAAACACAGTATGACTACAACGAGTCGTTTAAGCTGTAAAAGTTGTAAAAGTGGATACGACTACAACCTTGTGATTCTACTAAGTCAACTCTTAACACATGCAGAAACTTTCATTAGACACGTTAGAAACGTCTCCTTGAGGGTTATCCTCTTAATATCTGAATTGAACATGTCTTCAATATGAAGTATATCTTCCATTCGACCTGTCGTCATATATAAATTCACAGACTAAATAGCTATTAGGTAAATAAAAATTAATATTATATGTTTATATATTTTTTTTCGTTTTATATAATACTGATGTGATATTTAAGCTAAGAAAACAATTATATAACTGAATGGCATTATAGCACCCTGCAATCGGCATTCACAAAAACCCACAAGGAATATGTATTTATAAAATTAAGGCCACATAAGAATTTCTTCTGTCTTAATACATGCTGTTAATAGTCAGGAGACTCTTGCTAGTCTTATAGCCTCACCGACCGCTCATAATTCGTGGGGATGTGTGGTCGTATCTCCAAGACCTAACTTGAAGAACTTTCATATATTTAACCCGAGCTCTAGTTAAGATGCAAAGGAGCGTCCTCTCACAACTTACCGGCCGCTAAGCTGCTAGTTCCATGGACCAACTGCTCTAAGTCCTCTTCACTTCGAAGGACATCTGTCACCCGAGGCAAATCAGAGGTAGTAGCCTGCATACGCAACCCAAGCCAAGTCATAGCTAGAAGCCTTCACCTGCAACCCACTTGAGGTCATAGAAAGCAGGTTACACCTGTCACCTGCCACAGATCTTTGCTAGCAGCTTTCACTTGTCAGGAGTGGATGTGCCGAGTAATATACTTTATCGTATTTAGGTAAACATGGAAACACGTGGCTCACAGATGCAGACGATTTAATTATGACTTGTTAGCGAAACTCATTTTGACATTTTTCCTGTCAAGTAACTAAAGGGCACAAAAGACTGGTTCACTTGTGTAGTACAGTGGGCGTTGTCGAGTGCGGCTGTAGGTACAGAAGGACAGTGCTCCTCTTTGACTCAATGGACATTGTTTTGGGTACCTGTGTGGAACAGAAAGCTGGTCTACATGTAGGGAACAAAAGCCTAAGCATCGGTTTGATGCAGAAGGCACGTACACCTATGGGGTATCGTAGCATGGTGCACTTTTGTGGAACAAAAGCCTAGTGCACCTGTGAAATACAGTTCATTGTAGCTGTTTTACTTCAGCTGTATAATGCTGTAATAGTTTATGAATCAAATAAAATGTTTGGCCAACGAATATGATAAACGAACTATACAAATAAAAAAAAAGAATTGTAACTACAATAAAATATAAGAAAACGAGGGAAGGACTAGGTTTAAACGAACCATATATATCATATAAAAGTACGAGGATGGAAAACAAAGAAAGAAAACCTTACATCTTGGAGCAGATGAAGATGAAAAACCTGACTTAAAATTTAAACAATATAAACTTGAAAATAAATGGTGCAAATGAAAAAAAAACTCGTAAATAAAACGTGGTCAGTCGGAAAAAAAATGTTGTATTATACATTTTGCAGATTAAATACATGAGAAGCAAGTAAGTGCCGCCAATCAACTGAAGGCTCAGAAGCCTGGCCCAAGAACTTGAGTTCAGCAAACACCATCCTCCCCCTCCAACACCCCCTCCCCCCTCCCCAGCAAGTGCAGAGAGATGTATATGGCCACTTCGAAAACTTCCCACGAATCGTCAACTAACTCATTCATTCGCTCTGTTGTATTTTCCTGAAGTTTGTGATGTCTTGGATGAAACACAGCTAAAGATTTAACAACTTTGAAGAAGGCAGTTCCCGCTCCTGAACTCACCTACATATACTCACCGAGATGAGTCAAGGGTTCAGTATTAGCGTCCGTGTCGAGTGTGTGTGTGTATACTCTCATAGTTGTTCTCACCTAGTTGTGTTTGCGGGAGTTGAGCTCTGACTCTTTAGGTCCGCCTCTCTGCTGTCAATCATTCAAGTGCATGTGGATGGATGACACACTTTAGACAACATGAGACTGGCACCTGCTGCAAATACTTGGATGATATCATTCAGGTACACGCGACTAGCTCAGCTTAACCCAGCAGGCAGAACTGACCCACCGTCACCGAGGCAGACCCACCTGCACCGAGGCAGACCCACCTGCACCATGCGGACCCACCTGCACCGAGGCAGACCCACCTGTACCAAGGCAGACCAACCTGCACCAAGGCAGACCCACCTGCACCAAGCGGACCCACCTGCACCAACGCAGACCCACCTGCACCAAGGCAGACCCACCTGCACCAAGACAGACCCATCTGCACCAAGGCAGACCCTCCTGCACCAAGGCAGACCCACCTGTACCAAGGCAGACCCACCTGCACCAAGGCAGACCCACCTGCACCGAGGCAGACCCACCTGCACCAAGACAGACCCACCTGCACCAAGGCAGACCAACCTGCACCAAGGCAGACCCACCTGCACCAAAGCAGACCCACCTGCACCAAGGCAGACCCACCTGCACCAAGGCAGACCCACCTGCACCAAGGCAGACCCACCTGCACCAAGGCAGACCCACCTGCACCAAGGCAGACCCACCTGCACCAAGGCAGACCCACCTGCACCAAGGCAGACCCACCTGTACCAAGGCAGACCCACCTGCACCAAGGCATACCCACCTGTACCAAGGCAGACCCACCTGCACCAAGGCAGACCCACCTGCACCAAGGCAGACCCACCTGCATCAAGGCAGACCCACCTGCACCGAGGCAGACCCACCTGCATCAAGGCAGACCCACCTGCATCAAGGCAGACCCACCTGCACCAAGGCAGACCCACCTGCACCAAGGCAGACCCACCTGCACCAAGGCAGACCAAGCTTATGACCATCATCAGAAGGGTAAAATGATCATGACTCTTGCTCGCCCATCAAGGTCCTCTTTTACCGAAAGTCCTTTGAAATCCCTCGAAAGTTGAGTATTATACAAACGCTCCCGGACTGTATTATGGTAAGTTATGTGTGTCGCACATATCATCGTGACGGCTCATGAAGCTACAGCCCAGTATAATGCTTGGAAAAATACGCCTGGTCTCGCTGAAAGAATTTTACTTTGCAGTGTTCTGGGTTCCACAACAGGACTGGTATATAATTCAATAGAAATTTGTTGTTTCTCTTTCGTTTTTTAAGATTACTCCATGAATTACAGTTGATGTTGATATATAAATATATGTTTTTTTAGTTGATATGAAATATGCGTGGTAAAGCCATGTAATTGACCATAGGTAACAATAAGTGGGTTTTATTATTGTGGCTATACCGTCTTCTCCATCAGGATCACCAGTTTTGAAATTTTATCTAAAAGCAGAAAGTTGTTTTACACCGACCATCGAAGGCGGTGTTGTTATTCCAAGACGCTGGAGATCTCCACCACCCAAAACTTTATTATTTCAAGACATGAGTCGCCAGCGTTCGCAAAGCGTTCATTCAGCAGAACAATCCGAATTTAAGCGTCTTTCCCGGCGGCTGGAGAACGTTTATAACATTTCCTCTCTTGAACACCATTAACAATATGTCGATAGTTAATTATGAACTATATTGAAGGCGATATATACGGCTCTTAAGACGCAAGAAATATATCTGTGGTGGTTTTTATAATTTTGAAAAGTTTCTCTCCAATATCTTAGGTTAATAGGGTCGCTATAATAGACATATTTTAGTAGAACAATAAATCATATTTTCAACAAGAACCACTAACACTAGACACCAACATAGCATCAATCCGTAACACTGCTATCACCTCTGGCATAACCTGACCTAACCTAACCTAACCACCATCAACGGATACAACTATAACCACACCAACCACTACAACCATCACAACCCCATCCCTTACTACAACGACCACTATGCTTCAGAGACCACTCTTACCAAAAAATAAAAAGGACTATCACCATCTTAACCATTAGACCCACAGCAACAATCAACACCAGCAAGCGATACCATTAACACAATTACCACCAACGTCACCAACATCATTACCACAATCGCCTACACCAACACTACAAAAAACACCTTCATTAAAACACGCACCACCAACATAATTACCAGCATTACCATCACCATTCCCCCCACCATCAACAATCAACGATCACCACCAACACTGCCAACAACCCCCCCCCCCTACGCAAACTCTAACCACGACCACTCACGTCACAGCAAATGAGTAGTGTCCCAGCGAGCCATACTTGAGGCAGTAGCCATAAACTACCATTAAACCCCTGGTTTATATTGATGGTCTCGGCGACGGGGCAATGAATTTATATTTACACTCATGCAAGAGTTGTCCCCCCCCCCTTCCTGCTGTAAGGTTCAGGTGGTACCCCTGCTTGTCTGCTGGTCGGGGTTAGGCTGTATGTCTAATTGTGGGCTTACTGTGTGTAGTTTGTGTCTAGTGGTAGGCAGAATGTCTAGTGGTAGGCAGTATGTCTAGTGGTAGGCAGTATGTCTAGTGGAAGGCAGTATGTCTAGTGGTAGGCAGTATGTCTTGTGGAAGGCAGTATGTCTAGTGGTAGGCAGTATGTCTAGTGGTAGGCAGTATGTCTAGTGGTAGGCAGTATGTCTAGTGGAAGGCAGTATGTCTAGTGGTAGGCAGTATGTCTAGTGGTAGGCAGTATGTCTAGTGGTAGGAAGTATGTCTTTGGCATCATAATCAGCCCGTCCCTCTTGAGCGTTCCCAGGGTCTCTAAACTGATGTACTTAATTGCCCGAACCTAACCTAACCGAGGATTTAAGAATACAAAACGGGAAATCGCGGGAATTTGGCAAGCCGCTTTCAGTTTTTGGCCTCAAGGGATTTATTGGTCAAAATGTGTTGTAATGTTCAAGAGGAGAAATGGCCACAAGCTTGTTGACCAACTAGAGAGTATACGTTACTCTCTAAAGTATACTCTTTCTAAAGCTTTCTAAAGCTTTCAAAGGCATGATTAAAGCTTTCTAGTCATGAACATATAATTCAAGACTCAAGTAATCTCTTTCTGTATTATACACCATAAAATGGGGAAACCCTTCTTGGTGTGTAACTCGAATATATAATATTCGAATTAGATATAATATACCTAACATGTAAATTCCCTCCTTAATCCTCTGGCTATATGTTACATAGTAAGGGGAATTAACTGCACTGAGCTTTTTTCTATTGAAAAGTTAATTTGTATCCTTCTGAATTACTCATGTGAATTGGTTGAATCGTTCGTTTGTATTCGTTTAAAACATACGAAACGCATTTCACGTTTTTAATTTTATTTAAATCGATTTACTTTAGCTATCAAGTTCTTTTCCCTGTAAAATTATCGATATTTTTTGTTATACTGTATTCACTCAAATTCAATTGAGATTGAAAATATTTGAAGGTCTCATATCAAAGACAGAGTAGAATAAATAATATAAATAATATATCTTATGTTTTTTTAAAGCTTGGGTTAGTTTGAATTTGTTAATAGAGGTTTAAATCTTTGTTCTGATTACGAATTGTATGATGTTGAATTTATTTTTTTCCCTGAGTTCTTTGAATGAACTGCATTTAAAAACAAAATATTTAGCAAAATTTTTATGATCTTAAATACCAAATTTTTACCAATCGTCATAATTCACAGAATCCCTAAAGATATTCGATATGTTACATTTCATATTTTCTTGCTGTTAGCAATCATGTTTAAAGGAACTTCGCAATATTCTTAGACATTCATTACCACTCATAGAAAGGAAATGACTTTCTGAGTCGGCTTAACAATTCTCATATTATTGCAAACTGTTTGAAACATAAAGATAATTTGACCTTTTGCCTTAGATTCGGCGTTGTTTACCTTACCAAAATGCTCGAAGTATACCTTACGATGCGTCAGGAATATATATCTATATATATATATATATATATATATATATATATATATATATATATATATATATATATATATATAATATATATATATATATATATATATATATGACCGAAAAAGTAAGATTAATAATTCTAACACGAATTTTCTAGTCTGACGCGACACTTGAGCGCGTTTCGTAAAACTTATTACATTTTCAAAGACTTTAGTTTATCAACACACAACTTATGCCTGAAACAACATTGGCTCTTATACCTGCCTTTGGTGAGATGATACAATAGTGGGGTGAAAAACAAACTTTCAACAAAACACAGAACACAGAATACTGGATATAGAAGTTGGGTACAAATAGAACTGCAGAAGGCCTATTGGCCCATATTTCTTGATGTTTCTATATTGGAGCGGAGTCTTGAAGTGGGTAGAATATAGTTGTGCGTTAATTGGCTGTTGATTGCTGGTGTTGACTTCTTGATGTGTAGTGCCTCGCAGATGTCAAGCCGCCTGCTGTCGCTGTATCTATCAATGATTCTGTGTTGTTTGTTAAGATTTCTACATTGATAGATACGCTGTATCATTGATAGATACAGCGACAGCAGTTGAGTTGAGTCCTCAACTCAACTGTTCAAACACATAGTTTTCATACCTGTACTGATTTTCTCAATGATACATCATCTTAGTATGATATATTTCGGTATTTCGAGAGAAGAGTTGGGGAAAGCACTCCTATACAACAGCAACAGTGCACGCAGACAATGCCAAAGACCATGACTAGGCTTCAGTGCAAGTTTCAGGACCCTAGGGGTTTCAGTTAAAATTATGATTATATTGCCTTTCGCCTATTGTGGCCTAGTGGTTAAAAGCATATGCCTTAAATGGGAGTACGGGAGTACGCTGTGTGCAGGTACAAATCCTCTTCAAGGCGCCTTCGAACGTTGTAAATGGGTGTTTAAAATGGTTAGGGGTCATTAGAAAACAATTTACAATCTTGGTAAGTGTTGAGCACATGTTCTGCTTTCTTAAAGCTGAGGTAATAAATTTCTCATATGTGCCTTGTCTTCCCTTATGCTGCAGGTGGAGATTGAAGGCGTCACGGGAAACATCAGTTTCACGGACGAAGGCAAAAGGAAGGACTACTCAATAGACGTAGTGGAAATGACATTCAACAGCGAGACGGTCAAGGTAAGTCATAATAGAATGTCCTACCTCAATCCATCTTACTGGAACGTGTTGGAGCTCCTGGATCCCGAAAGGCGGGATCCAAGAGTCAATGCTCGATTATGCAGACACAACTAGTTGAGTACAACTAGGTGAGTACACACCAACACACACACACACACCTGCGATTGACAGTTGAGAGCGGGACCAACGAGCCAAAGCTCAACCCCCACAAGCACACATAGGTGAATACAAATAGGGTAGTACATGAGTGTGTGTGTAGGGAGGTAAGGAGACCTACCAGAAATATGGAAGACGGCTAATTTAGTCCCAATATACCATAAGGGTGACAGACAAAAGAGACACTGAACTACAGGACCAGTGTCCTTACTTGTATACCATGCAACGTGACGGAGAAGATTGTGAGAAAAAACCTATAAAACATCTGGAGAGAAGAGACTCGTGAAACAACCCATCAACATGGGTTCAGGGAGGGTAAATCTTGCCTTACAGGCTTGATAGAATTCTACGATCAGGTGACAAAATTAAGCAAGAAAAAAGGGTGGGGCGGACTGCATTTTTTGGACTGTCGGAAAGCCTTTGACAACAGTACCCCATAAAAGGTTGATGCATAAGCGGAGAAACAGGCAGGAGTAACAGGTAGGGCGCTCCAGTGGATAAGAGAGTACCTAAGCAATAGGAACAGAGAGTTACAGTGAGGGTGAAACCTCAGACTGGCGTGAAGTCACCAGTGGAGTCCCACAGGGCTCTGTACATATCCTGTTTCTGATATACGTAAGATCTCCCAGAGGGTATAGACTCATTCCTCTCATGTTTGCTGACGACGCCAAAATTATGAGAAGGATTAAGACAGAGGAGGACAGCTTGAGGCTTCAAGAAGACCTGGACAAGCTGCAGGAATGGTCGAACAAATGGCTGTTAGAGTTTAAACCAAGCAAATGTAATGTAATGAAGATAGGGGTAGGAAGCAGGAGACCAGATACAAGGTATCATTTAGGACATGAAATCTTCAAGAGTCAGAGAGAGAGAAAGACCTGGGGTTGATATCACGCCAGACCTGTCCCCTGAAGCTCATATCAAGAGGATAACATCAGCAGCATATGCCAGGTTGGCTAACATAAGAACGGCCTTTAGAAACTTGTGTAAGGAATCTTTCAGAACTTATATACCACATATGTCAGACCAATCCTGGAGTATGCGGCTCCAGCATGGAGTCCATATCTAGTCAAGCATAAGACTAACTGGAAAAGGTTCAAAGGTTTGCCACCAGACTAGTACCCGAGCTGAGAGGTATGAGCTACGAGGAGACTACAGGAATTAAACCTCACTTCGTTGGAAGACAGAAGAGTTAGGGGGGGCATGATCACCACATTCAAGATTCTCAGGGGAATCGACAGGGTTGATAAAGACAGGCTGTTAACACAAGGGGCACACGCACTAGGGACACAGGTGGAACTGAGTGCCCAAATGAGCCCACAGATATTAGAAAGAACTTTTTTAGTGTCAGAGTGGTTGACAAATGGAATGCATTAGGAAGCGATGTGGTGGAGGCTGACTCCATACACAGTTTCAAGTGTAGATATGATAGAGCCCAATAGCTCAGGAAACTGTACACCTGTTGATTGACGGTTGAGAGGCGGGACCAAAGAGCCAGAGCTCAACCCCCGCAAGCACAACTAGGTGAGTACAACTAGGTGAGTACACACACACACACACACACACACACAACAACACACCCCACACCACACCACACACCACACCACACACACACCACACACCACACACACACACCACGCACACACACACACTCACTGAGCGAGCGGCCATCTGCCACCTACAAATATGGCGATCTGGATTTTTACGACGATACGAGCTTAAAACTGTTGACCCAAAGAGATGTCGTGGTCTTGATGGTCGATCACTCTGTGTGGTGGATGATTTGCTTGCCTTGTTGCCTGCTTGGATCACTAGCTCTCTGTCTCTGTCCTTTTTATCTATGTCCGGTCTTCCTCTCTCTCTCTCTCTCCTCTCTCTCTCTTCTCTCTCATCTCCTCTCTCTCTCTCTCTCTCTGCTCTCTTCTCTCTCTCTCTCTCATCTCTCGTCTCTCTCCTCTCTGCCTCT
>WNGS01165339.1:2924265-2934340 GCA_020271785.1 Procambarus virginalis
GTGAGTGTGTGTGTGTGTGGGTGTGTGTGTGTGTGTGTGTGTGTGTGTGTGTGTGTGTGTGTGTGTGTGTGTGGCTCACCTAGTTGTACTCACCTAGTTGTGCTTGCGGGGGTTGAGCTCTGGCTCTTTGGTCCCGCCTCTCAACCGTCAATCAACAGGTGTACAGTTTCCTGAGCCTATTGGGCTCTATCATATCTACACTTGAAACTGTGTATGGAGTCAGCCTCCACCACATCGCTTCCTAATGCATTCCATTTGTCAACCACTCTGACACTAAAAAAGTTCTTTCTAATATCTCTGTGGCTCATTTGGGCACTCAGTTTCCACCTTTGTCCCTAGTGTGTGTGCCCCTTGTGTTAAACAGCCTGTCGTTATCAACCCTGTCGATTCCCCTGAGAATCTTGAATGTGGTGATCATGTCCCCCCTAACTCTTCTGTCTTCCAACGAAGTGAGGTTTAATTCCTGTAGCCTCTCCTCGTAGCTCATACCTCTCAGCTCGGGTACTAGTCTGGTGGCAAACCTTTGAACCTTTTCCAGTTTAGTTTATGCTTGACTAGATAGGGACTCCATGCTGGAGCCGCATACTCCAGGATTGGTCTGACATACGTGGTATATAATGTTCTGAAAGATTCCTTACACAAGTTTCTAAAGGCCGTTCTTATGTTAGCCAACCTGGCATATGCTGCTGATGTTATCCTCTTGATATGAGCTTCCGGGGACAGGTCTGGCGTGATATCAACCCCCAGGTCTTTCTCTCTCTCTGACTCTTGAAGGATTTCATGTCCCAAATGGTACCATGTATCTGGTCTCCTGCTTCCTACCCCTATCTTCATTACATTACATTTGCTTGGGTTAAACTCTAACAGCCATTTGTTCGACCATTCCTGCAGCTTGTCCAGGTCTTCTTGAAGCCTCAAGCTGTCCTCCTCTGTCTTAATCCTTCTCATAATTTTGGCGTCGTCAGCAAACATTGAGAGGAATGAGTCTATACCCTCTGGGAGATCATTTACGTATATCAGAAACAGGATAGGTCCATGTACAGAGCCCTGTGGGACTCCACTGGTGACTTCACGCCAGCCTGAGGTTTCACCCCTCACTGTAACTCTCTGCTTCCTATTGCTTAGGTACTCCCTTATCCACTGGAGCGCCCTACCTTTTACTCCTGCCTGTTTCTCCAGCTTATGCATCAACCTTTTATGGGGTACTGTGTCAAAGGCTTTCCGACAGTCCAAAAAAATGCAGTCCGCCCACCCTTCTTTTTCTTGCTTAATTTTTGTCACCTGATCGTAGAATTCTATCAAGCCTGTAAGGCAAGATTTACCCTCCCTGAACCCATGTTGATGGGTTGTCACGAAGTCTCTTCTCTCCAGATGTTTTATTAGGTTTTTTCTCACAATCTTCTCCGTCACGTTGCATGGTATACAAGTTAAGGACACTGTCCTGTAGTTCAGTGTCTCTTGTCTGTCACCCTTATGGTGTATTGGGACTAAATTAGCCGTCTTCCATATTTCTGGTAGGTCTCCTTACCTCCCTACACACACACACTCCTGTACTCACCTATTTGTATTCACCTATGTGTGCTTGTGGGGGTTGAGTTTTCGCTCTTTGGTCCCGCCTCTCAACTGTCAATCAACAGGTGTGTGTGTGTGTGTGTACTCACCTAGTTGTACTCAACTAGTTGTGTCTGCATAATCGAGCATTGACTCTTGGATCCCGCCTTTCGGGATCCAGGAGCTCCAACACGTTCCAGTAAGATGGGTTGAGGTAGGACATTCTATTATGACTTACCTTGACCGTCTCGCTGTTGAATGTCATTTCCACTACGTCTATTGAGTAGTCCTTCCTTTTGCCTTCGTCCGTGAAACTGATGTTTCCCGTGACGCCTTCAATCTCCACCTGCAGCATAAGGGAAGACAAGGCACATATGAGAAATTTATTACCTCAGCTTTAAGAAAGCAGAACAAGTGCTCAACACTTACCAAGATTGTAAATTGTTTTCTAATGACCCCTAACCATTTTAAACACCCATTTACAACGTTCGAAGGCGCTTTTTAAGAGGATTTGTACCTGCACACAGCGTACTCCCGTACTCCCATTTAAGGCATATGCTTTAAACCACTAGGCCACAATAGGCGAAAAGCAATGTAACCATAATTTTAACTGAATCCCCTAGGGGTCCTGAAACTTGCACTGAAGCCTAGTCATGGTCTTTGGCATTGTCTGCGTGCACTGTTGCTGTTGTATAGGAGTGCTTTCCCCAACTCTTCTCTCGAAATACCGAAATATATCATACTAAGATGATGTATCATTGAGAAAATCAGTACAGGTATGAAAACTATGTGTTTGAACAGTTGAGTTGAGGACTCAACTCAACTGCTGTCGCTGTATCTATCAATGATACAGCGTATCTATCAATGTAGAAATTTTAACAAACAACACAGAAGTCATTGATAGATACAGCGACAGCAGGCGGCTTGACATCTGCGAGGCACTACACATCAAGAAGTCAACACCAGCAATCAACAGCCAATTAACGCACAACTATATTCTACCCACTTCAAGACTCCGCTCCAATATAGAAACATCAAGAAATATGGGCCAATAGGCCTTCTGCAGTTCTATTTGTACCCAACTTCTATATCCAGTATTCTGTGTTCTGTGTTTTGTTGAAAGTTTGTTTTTCACCCCACTATTGTATTACATCATCTCACCCAAAGGCAGGTATAAGAGCCAATGTTGTTTCAGGCATAAGTTGTGTGTTAATAAACTAAAGTCTTTGAAAATGTAATAAGTTTTACGAAACGCGCTCAAGTGCCGCGTCAGACTAGAAATAAAAATGAATTTGGAGAATTGATTTTTCATTTACCGTCACCAGTAAAAAGAAACATAAGGAAAATCGAGAAAATTCGTGTTAGAATTATTAATCTTACTTTTTCGGTCATGTATATATATATATATATATATATATATATATATATATATATATATATATATATATATATATATATATATATATATATATATATATATATATATATATATATATTCCTGACGCATCGTAAGGTATACTTCGAGCATTTTGGTAAGGTAAACAACGCCGAATCTGAGGCAAAAGGTCAAATTATCTTTATGTTTCAAACAGTTTGCAATAATATGAGAATTGTTAAGCCGACTCAGCAAAGTCATTTCCTTTCTATGAGTGGTAATGAATGTCTAAGAATATTGCGAAGTTCCTTTAAACATGATTGCTAACAGCAAGAAAATATGGAAGTGTAACATATCGAATATCTTTAGGGATTCTGTGAATTATGACGATTGGTAAAAATTTTATATTTAAGATCATAAAAATTTTGCTAAATATTTTGTTTTTAAATGCAGTTCATTCAAAGAACTCAGGGAAAAAAATAAATTCAACATCATACAACTCGTAATCAGAACAAAGATTTAAACCTCTATTAACAAATTCAAACTAACCCAAGGTTTAAAAAACATAAGATATATTATTTATATTATTTATTCTACTCTGTCTTTGATATGAGACCTTCAAATATTTTCAATCTCAGTTGAATTTGAGTGAATACAGTATAAAAAAAATATCGATAATTTTACAGGGGAAAAGAACTTGATAGCTAAAGTAAATCGATTTAAATAAAATTAAAAACGTGAACTGCGTTTCGTATGTTTTAAACGATTATAAACGAACGATTCAACGAATTCACATGAGTAATTCAGAAGGATACAAATTAGCTTTTCAATAGAAAAAAGCTCAGTGCAGTTAATTCCCCTTACTATGTAACATATAGCCAGAGGATTAAGGAGGGAATTTACATGTTAGGTATATTATATCTAATTGAATACTATATATTCTAGTTAAACACCAAGAAGGGTTTCCCCATTTTATGGTGTATAATACAGAAAGAGATTACTTGAGTCTTGGATTATATGTTCATGACTAGAAAGCTTTAATCATGCTTTTGAAAGCTTTAAAAGCTTTAGAAAGAGTATACTTCAGAGAGTAACGTATACTCTCTACTTGGTCAGCAAGCTTGTGGCCATTCCTCCTCTTGGACATTACAACACATTTTGACCAATAAATTCCCCGAGGCCAAAACCTGAAAGCTAGAATTGCCAAATTCCCGCGATTTCCCGTTTTGTATTCTTGAATCCTCGGTTAGGTTAGGTTCGGGCAATTAAGTACGTCAGTTTAGAGACGCTGGGAACGCTCAAGAGGGACGGGCTGATTATGATGCCAAAAGACATACTGCCTACCACTAGACATACTGCCTACGACTAGACATACTTCCTACCACTAGACATACTGCCTACCACTAGACATACTGCCTACCACTAGACATACTGCCTTCCACTAGACATACTGCCTACCACTAGACATACTGCCTACCACTAGACATACTGCCTACCACTAGACATACTGCCTACCACTAGACATACTGCCTACCACTAGACATACTGCCTTCCACTAGACATACGGCCTACCACTAGACATACTGCCTACCACTAGACATTCTGCCTACCACTAGACACAAACTACACACAGTAAGCCCACAATTAGACATACAGCCTACCCCGACCAGCAGACAAGCAGGGGTACCACCTGAACCTTACAGCAGGAAGGGGGGGGGGACAACTCTTGCATGAGTGTAAATATAAATTCATTGCCCCGTCGCCGAGACCATCAATATAAACCAGGGGTTTAATGGTAGTTTATGGCTACTGCCTCAAGTATGACTCGCTGGGACACTACTCATTTGCTGTGACGTGAGTGGTCGTGGTTAGAGTTTGTGTAGGGGGGGGTTGTTGGCAGTGTTGGTGGTGATTGTTGATTGTTGATGGTGGGGGGAATGGTGGTGGTAATGCTGGTAATTATGTTGGTGGTGCGTGTTTTAATGAAGGTGTTTATTGTAGTGGTGGTGGAGGCGATTGTGGTAATGATGTTGGTGACGTTGGTGGTAATTGGTATCGCTTGCTGGTGGTGATTGTTGTTGTTGGTCTAATGGTGAAGATGGTGATGGTCCTTTTTATTTTGGTAAGAGTGGTCTAAAGCATAGTGGTCGTTTAGTTGTAGTAAGGGTTGGGGTTGTGATGGTTGTAGTGGTTGGTGTGGTTATAGTTGTATCCGTTGATGGTGGTTAGGTTAGGTTAGGTCAGTTATGCCAGAGGTGATAGCAGTGTTACGGATTGATGCTATGTTGGTGTCTAGTGTTAGTGGTTCTTGTTGAAAGAAATGATTTGTTGTTCTACTAAAATATGTCTATTATAGCGACCCTATAACCCAGGTATTGGAGAGAAACTTTTCAAAATTATAAAAACCACCACAGATATATTTCTTGCGTCTTAAGAGCCGTATATATCGCCTTCAATATAGTTCATAATTAACTATCGACATATTGTTAATGGTGTTCAAGAGAGGAAATGTTATAAACGTTCTCCAGCCGCCGGGAAAGACGCTTAAATTCGGATTGTTCTGCTGAATGAACGCTTTGCGAACGCTGGCGACTCATGTCTTGAAATAATAAAGTTTTGGGTGGTGGAGATCTCCAGCGTCTTGGAATAACAACACCGCCTTCGATGGTCGGTGTAAAACAACTTTCTGCTTTTAGATAAAATTTCAAAACTGGTGATCCTGATGGAGAAGACGGTATAGCCACAATAATAAAACCCACTTATTGTTACCTATGGTCAATTACATGGCTTTACCACGCATATTTCATATCAACTAAAAAAACATATATTTATATATCAACATCAACTGTAATTCATGGAGTAATCTTAAAAAACGAAAGAGAAACAACAAATTTCTATTGAATTATATACCAGTCCTGTTGTGGAACCCAGAACACTGCAAAGTAAAATTCTTTCAGCGAGACCAGGCGTATTTTTCCAAGCATTATACTGGGCTGTAGCTTCATGAGCCGTCACGATGATATGTGCGACACACATAACTTACCATAATACAGTCCGGGAGCGTTTGTATAATACTCAACTTTCGAGGGATTTCAAAGGACTTTCGGTAAAAGAGGACCGTGATGGGCGAGCAAGAGTCATGATCATTTTACCCTTCTGATGATGGTCATAAGCTTGGTCTGCCTTGGTGCAGGTGGGTCTGCCTTGGTGCAGGTGGGTCTGCCTTGGTGCAGGTGGGTCTGCCTTGATGCAGGTGGGTCTGCCTTGATGCAGGTGGGTCTGCCTCGGTGCAGGTGGGTCTGCCTTGATGCAGGTGGGTCTGCCTTGGTGCAGGTGGGTCTGCCTTGGTGCAGGTGGGTCTGCCTTGGTACAGGTGGGTATGCCTTGGTGCAGGTGGGTCTGCCTTGGTACAGGTGGGTCTGCCTTGGTGCAGGTGGGTCTGCCTTGGTGCAGGTGGGTCTGCCTTGGTGCAGGTGGGTCTGCCTTGGTGCAGGTGGGTCTGCCTTGGTGCAGGTGGGTCTGCCTTGGTGCAGGTGGGTCTGCCTTGGTGCAGGTGGGTCTGCTTTGGTGCAGGTGGGTCTGCCTTGGTGCAGGTGGGTCTGCCTTGGTGCAGGTGGGTCTGTCTTGGTGCAGGTGGGTCTGCCTTGGTGCAGGTGGGTCTGCGTTGGTGCAGGTGGGTCCGCTTGGTGCAGGTGGGTCTGCCTTGGTGCAGGTTGGTCTGCCTTGGTACAGGTGGGTCTGCCTCGGTGCAGGTGGGTCCGCATGGTGCAGGTGGGTCTGCCTCGGTGCAGGTGGGTCTGCCTCGGTGACGGTGGGTCAGTTCTGCCTGCTGGGTTAAGCTGAGCTAGTCGCGTGTACCTGAATGATATCATCCAAGTATTTGCAGCAGGTGCCAGTCTCATGTTGTCTAAAGTGTGTCATCCATCCACATGCACTTGAATGATTGACAGCAGAGAGGCGGGCCTAAAGAGTCAGAGCTCAATTCCCGCAAACACAACTAGGTGAGAACAACTATGAGAGTATACACACACACACTCGACACGGACGCTAATACTGAACCCTTGACTCATCTCGGTGAGTATATGTAGGTGAGTTCAGGAGCGGGAACTGCCTTCTTCAAAGTTGTTAAATCTTTAGCTGTGTTTCATCCAAGACATCACAAACTTCAGGAAAATACAACAGAGCGAATGAATGAGTTAGTTGACGATTCGTGGGAAGTTTTCGAAGTGGCCATATACATCTCTCTGCACTTGCTGGGGAGGGGGGAGGGGGGTGTTGGAGGGGGAGGATGGTGTTTGCTGAACTCAAGTTCTTGGGCCAGGCTTCTGAGCCTTCAGTTGATTGGCGGCACTTACTTGCTTCTCATGTATTTAATCTGCAAAATGTATAATACAACATTTTTTTCCGACTGACCACGTTTTATTTACGAGTTTTTTTTCATTTGCGCCATTTATTTTCAAGTTTATATTGTTTAAATTTTAAGTCAGGTTTTTCATCTTCATTTGCTCCAAGATGTAAGGTTTTCTTTCTTTGTTTTCCATCCTCGTTACTTTTATATGATATATATGGTTCGTTTAAACCTAGTCCTTCCCTCGTTTTCTTATATTTTATTGTAGTTACAATTCTTTTTTTTTATTTGTATAGTTCGTTTATCATATTCGTTGGCCAAACATTTTATTTGATTCATAAACTATTACAGCATTATACAGCTGAAGTAAAACAGCTGCAATGAACTGTATTTCACAGGTGCACTAGGCTTTTGTTCCACAAAAGTGCACCATGCTACGATACCCCATAGGTGTACGTGCCTTCTGCATCAAACCGATGCTTAGGCTTTTGTTCCCTACATGTAGACCAGCTTTCTGTTCCACACAGGTACCCAAAACAATGTCCATTGAGTCAAAGAGGAGCACTGTCCTTCTGTACCTACAGCCGCACTCGACAACGCCCACTATACTACACAAGTGAACCAGTCTTTTGTGCCCTTTAGTTACTTGACAGGAAAAAATGTCAAAATGAGTTTCGCTAACAAGTCATAATTAAATCGTCTGCATCTGTGAGCCACGTGTTTCCATGTTTACCTAAATACGATAAAGTATATTACTCGGCACATCCACTCCTGACAAGTGAAAGCTGCTAGCAAAGATCTGTGGCAGGTGACAGGTGTAACCTGCTTTCTATGACCTCAAGTGGGTTGCAGGTGAAGGCTTCTAGCTATGACTTGGCTTGGGTTGCGTATGCAGGCTACTACCTCTGATTTGCCTCGGGTGACAGATGTCCTTCGAAGTGAAGAGGGACTTAGAGCAGTTGGTCCATGGAACTAGCAGCTTAGCGGCTGGTAAGTTGTGAGAGGACGCTCCTTTGCATCTTAACTAGAGCTCGGGTTAAATATATGAAAGTTCTTCAAGTTAGGTCTTGGAGATACGACCACACATCCCCACGAATTATGAGCGGTCGGTGAGGCTATAAGACTAGCAAGAATCTCCCTGACTATCAACAGCAGGTATTAAGACAGAAGAAATTCTTATGTGACCTTAATTTATAAATACATATTCCTTGTGGGTTTTTGTGAAAGCCGATTGGAGGGTGCTATAATGCGATTCAGTTATATAATTGTTTTCTTAGCTTAAATATCACATCAGTATTATATTAAACGAAAAAAATATATATATATACATTTAATATTAATTTTTATTTACCTAATAACTATTTAATCTGTGAATTTATATATGACGACAGGTCGAATGAAAGATATACTTCATATTGAAGACATATTCAGTTCAGATATTACGAGTATAGCCCTCTAGGAGATGTTTCTAGCGTGTCTAATGAAAGTTTCTGCATGTGTTAAGAGTTGACGTAGTATAATCACAGGTTGTAGTCGTATCAACTTTTACAACTTTTACAGTATTAACGACTCGTTGTAGTCATGCTGTGTTTTATGAACGATGTTTAATTCTTAGTATGTGCACTCTACAGAATTAGACTCCCAAGAGCCGGCCCAGTGTTCAGCCTGCCTCTAGAGAGAGGTCGTCGTTGTTCTTGCTGCTGCCCACACCGCACTAACTTGACCTAACTCGCCTCTCTCACTGGCGAACAAGCAAGCCGGACTAACTCATTGCCATAACGTAATTGGCAAGACTAATTAACAAAGCTTGATTCATTTGTACTTTTCATTAAAGGTGGCTGAATCATTAATTCAAACTGACGCTAAATTACACTGGCACTTGAACTATGAACTAAAATATTAAATACAATATTGAATAGCTACATGAATTAGACTAATTTTAAACTGAAGGAATTAACCACAAAGGAGGTTTATGACAATGGGATATCTTGCCTTAATCCGAGATGACTCCTTGAACTGAGATGGGTCATACGTCTCCAGAAACTAGTCCCCATACTCTATGTGTTTCATCTGCACTTGCCTCAAAGTCCACGTCACTTTAGAAAGAACTATTACGTGGTTTCTTTTTTTGTGAGTAGCATGGAACAAATCTCTGATATATAATGCTCTCAAAACTAAGTAATACCCTTTCACGTGGCAAATTAACAAAAATGTAGTCTTAGAGTACACGGGGTTGTGGGGGGGGGGGCTTTGTCGGTGACCTGGTCTGAGTCAGTGTTGTCGCCTCAATAGTCAAGCCACTCTTTCTAACTCAGCCCCATAAACAAATGGTGGAGCCTCACCTAAGTTGATAAAAACACTCCTTCATTCCTTTAACAAATACACAACTAACCACGATATTGTTTTTGAGAAAGACAGTAACCATTAGTTAGGTGAAACTTTGTAACAACATAGGTAAATACAAATGTGATTGATTATATGCAGTCGAAAAACTTTTGAAAAACTTTAAGGAAAAGCAAAAAAAAAAAAAAAATCAGACTTCATACAACTCGCTGGGGATCGCGAAATTTGCTGGTCCAACTTGAAGCTGGACAAACACAGATGTACAATGTTAAGTGTGTATGGTGTTTAATAGTCCGTCTGGTAATATGAGAATGCAGCGTGCAAAGTGGATTTTGCAAGCAACAGCACGTAACGTGTTTGGAATTGTAGTTTGCAGAGAATATTACGTACTGTATATTGTTTAGGTTAATTGTTCAGTAACTCATATATAGTGTGAATTGTGTAATGTGAAGGCTGTA
>WNGS01165339.1:2938942-2958033 GCA_020271785.1 Procambarus virginalis
ATCACACACCACAGCACACACACACACACACCACACACACCACACACACACACACACACACACACACACACACACACCACACACACACACACCACAGCAAACCACACGCACAAAGCACACGCACAACAAGACAACAACACACATACACACACACACACACACACACACACACACACACACCACACCACACACACACACACACACACACACACACACACACACACCCACTACAACACACACACACGCACACACCACAAACACACAAGTCACATCACTACCCTAGGCAGGCGTGAAAGGGTAAGTGCTACCCATTGAATAAGGTAGTACTGAGCTCTGATAAAATGACAGCGATGTCTCAGATTCGCTCGAGTCAGTCACCAGTGGAACTCCCTCAAGGGTTTTAAATCTCATTGATACTTTATACATCGTGTTCTGGGTTTATATAAATGATCTTCCCACAGAGGGTATACAACCGTTCCTCTCATTGTTGATGATGCAAAAATTATGAGGAAGATTATAACAGAGGAAGATAGTATGAGGCTTCAAGAGATAACCTAGACAATATGAGAGAATGATCTAACAAATGGTTACTAAGTTCAACCGAGTAAATGTATGGTAATCAACTATGGTGGAGAAACAGGAGACCACATACAGGGATACCCGAATGGGAGATCCCTCATGAAACAGACAGAGAGAAAGATCTAGGAGTTAATATCACAACAAACCATTCTCCAGAAGCCCACAGAAAAGGAATAACATCTGAGAATGCAAGGCTAGCTAACATCAAAACGCCTTCAAGAACTTGTGTAAGGAATCATTCAGAACCTTGTATACACACACTATGTGAGACCAATCCTAGATTATGTGGTCCCACAAGTGCCCGAGTTTTCCATGCACCAGACGAAGCTGGAAAAAAGTTCAGATGTATGCTACTTTGCTAGTCCAGAACTAAGAGATCATGAGTTACGAGGAAGGCTGCGTGAAATGCACCTCACGACACTGGAAGAAAATAAACAAGGGGAGACATTATTACTACCAAAAAAATTTTCAGAGGAATTGTCAGGTGTAAGAATAGAATACTTTTTATAACGAGTGGTACGCAAACAAGGGGACACACGTGGAGACTGAGTACCCAAATAAGCTACAAGGACGTTACAAAAAACTTTTTAGTGTCAGAGTAGTTAACAGGTGGAATGCATTAAGCAGTAATGTGGTGGAGGCTGACTCTATATGAAGTTTACAAATGAAGATATGACCAGCGCAGTAGCTCAGAATCTGTACACCAGTTGATTGACAGTTGAAAGGCGGGTACCTTAAGTCCCAGAGCTCTTGGTCCCGCCAAAATATATATACTCACACCCAGAAGTGACTCGAACCCCATACTCCCAGGAGCAACGCAACTGGTAACTACAGGACACCTTAATCCGCTTGACCATCACAACGAGACAAAGGAAGTGATAGCCTAAGCTATTTGAACCACTTCCCTCGCCGGCACCTGGATGGTTATTTGGGCTAGCATTTTATCAATATAATATAGTTCATATCATTACCTAATAAATTTATATATATGATACTGTATATAGAGATATATAGCTATATCTGGTATATATATATATAATATACTATATATATATATATAGATCTGTGAGGAAAGCTGCATGAACGCGCAACAGCCACTGATACAACTAAGACTCTTTGCATCCCGGCCAGGATTCGACCCATGCCGTCTACATGATACACCCAAACTTACACCGTTACCCGTGATCCACCGCACCAATGGATCTGTCTAACGATCGTCCTAAAGCAGGGGCAGTGTTGCGACAGGGTTAATTGCGAGTCCTCGCAGAGTTGCACGATTAATCGAAGAAGGAAGATGGAGCACCAATCGATTCCGTCTAACGTATATGTACCGATCATTGGTGCGCGGATGGTCCACCGGTACTGTGTATGCGTTAGGGGTGATCTCATGGACGGCAGGGTTCGAATCCTGGCCGGGTCAAAGAGTTCTAGTGGTATGTAATAATATATATATATGACTATATATACCTATGATATTATATATATATATTAATAGTATATATATACATCGCTTTATTATAGCGAAAAACAGTTTTTAAAATCAAGGTAATTCGGATGCAAACTAGGATCGGATGGTGTTCTCGCATTGGCGTAAACCCCAGGAAACCCAAAGTTTAAAGTGGAGATCTGGGATAATTTACCGTCATAACAAGTCCAGGTCCCTCTTGATTAATCGTGCAACTTGCAGGATCGCAATTAACCGCGCAAACTGCCCTGCTTTTGATCCTAATTATAAAAAAAGGAGTTGGTCTAACATAATCAGAAGCGAGGAGAGGTCTCATTACAGAGGTTGGAATGTTAAGCAGACTAATTAGTGGGAATATATTGACCTGTGATACGCCTTCACTCTCAACTTATCTCTCCTCCTTCACTGTCTCTCTCTTCCCCTTTCCCTCCACCTCTCTCTGACTCCTTGCTTCCTTACTCCTCCTCATTTCGTGGTCTAGTCTCTTGGTGTTAATGCCTACCACTTGTCTTCGCCCCTATTCATTTGCCTCCTTTCTCCTGCTCACCCCTTACTGTTCATTCTCTTGCCTCAGTCTCATTTTATTTCCTTCGATCTCACTTGCAATATTATTTTTATTTTATTTTCGTTCCCCTACGAACATCTGTGGTCCGCTATCGCTTTGTCTAACATATTTTTCCTGTTCCTTTTCGCATCATCTTTAATCGGCTTATTCGTAATCCTACCGCATGAAACTTGTTTTCTGATCATTTCGGCAATTGTTTTTGGAACGTAATTCTGCATTATTTCAACCACTAGAGCGAAATTCTTTTATAAACATTTTCTACAACAGCTGCATGTTCTGTTCATTTTGTATTTATTTGCTATTGGATTAATGTTTTCAAATCTTCGATACTTTTTTCAGAGAAGAGCTAAAGATTGCAGGAAAGGAGTTGATTCATGATCCAACTGCCTCTTTAAAAACCCGATGTGGGGAGTTAGTTCTATCTTATCCAGCATTTCTGTTCTTTCTTCACAACCTCTGTAATTATTTATATATCACTTAGTCTTTCCATAGGTAGTTGAAAAGATTAAAAAGCATATATGCTGGTTATCATTGTATAAATTTATGGCCACTTTTTCTAAGATATGTTTTTTTTCAGAAAAAAGCTGCTGTATATTTCATGTTAAAAAAATTAATACGTGTATATCAACAATAAATCATAATATTGTTGCTCGCGACCAATTACAAATATTCTATCAGTGGCAGAGATCATATGTACAGGAGTGCCTATACGATAGCCCAGAGATCATTCGAGTTTCTTATCGAATGTTACAACGCTATCTGAAATCCTATTCGTCGCTACAATGTTCAATGATGGATTCAACTGCGTACACTTTTCTGAAAGAGTATATTAGGAAGAAAATTATGAGAAAAAATTTCTAAGTATAACAATATAATATTTGTCTACCCTAAGATAACGATTAGCAGGAATATGAGAACTGGTAGAAAGAACCCTGGTTGGCTATCGTAGTCAATCACCGACCCAACAAGAAGCGAAATCATGGAGGTAATGGATGAATGTGAGCCAGACAAAAAAGTTTGTGGTTTAATTTGGAAAAAAAGAATATTTTTTATTTCGAATGACCTAAGAGTCCATCATCAGTTCGTTTCTCATAAAACTAAGTCAAGATGGTGAGTGTTTCGTGTCAGCCTGGTTGTTAAGACCTTCAGATGAAGGATGATCAACGTTACATTTCCCCGAGAACTTAGTGATGTTCTCGATTCCTGTTGACTCATCATAGGCTCATCCTCTTAGTGAGGAAATGAAACGAAACCAACGAGGTGAAGCAGATGTTTCCATAAGCAGAAAAGTGACTCGATATTGTCACACTTGTAAACGCTTGTTCCTAAGAGCCATGGATCTGTAACCGATGACTAGGAACCACGAACCACGAAGCAGGAATCACGGAACAGAAACTACGGACTTGGAGCCACGGAACAACCAACCAATTATTACCAACTATTTACCTGAATCCAAGGATCTGTATCAATGTATTATTAATCATAGATCTTTAACAACGTCCCTAAAACCATAGAGCTCGTACCAAAGACCAGGAACCACAGACTGGTAATTATTGACTAGTGAACGATGGACCAGAAACACAGAACCACGAACCACGGACCGAGAACCACGGACTACACTCCGCGAAATAAGACACATGAACTATAAGCCACTGAAAACATGATAAGGTCAGGAATTTCCTCCCTCTTTGTTCAACTAAGGACTCCACGATCCAACTTTAATTTTGGAGTAGCCAAGAACCATGCAGGTTCTTGTGAAAATATTTGGTCTTGCAAAGACCAAATAATTTCACCATAATTAATTAATATTCCTTCCGCTCATGATCTCATTGTAATCATTTTTGTCTTGGAGCAGCATAATTTACGTGTTCATTAATCATAATTGCTTACACTCAGTAACAGATATTTTTTTACACTAATTGATTCAAAATGAAAACCAATTGAGGAGAAATTCAAACCACGTTAGGAGAAATAGAAATAAACTTAGGGGAAGAGAAAAGTAATTAAGGAGTAATGGATATCACTTAAAGAAATTAGAAACCAATTGAGAAGAAATAGAAACCAATTCAGTAGAAATTGAAACAAACTTAGGGGAAATAGAAACCATTTGAAGAGAAATACAAACCAATTGCGGAGAAACAGGAAGTCAATTGAGTGTATACTAATAAACTGGATTATATTGCCGAGAGATTGATATCAATGGAATGAATTATAAGTCATTTGAGGAGCTGTATGATCCAAATAAAGAGAGAAAGAAAGAATTTCAGAGGAATAAAAATAGCGAGTAGAAAAAGAAACCAATTAAAGAGCAACATAAGCCAACTAAGAAGAAATCGAAACCACCTGAGAAGATTTAACACTGCCCACGGACGTTCATATATTATATAATCCATCCATACAATTTAGAGTTACATTTTGGTTTAAAAATTCCTAGCGAATACAACATGTGATAAACGTGCATTAGAAGAAGGTTATATAACTGGAAGGCGACACTTTTATTTACGCAAAAAATGATTAAACAAACTAATGCGATACACAATTATCAAGAGAATGCGATTAGCCACAAAGATTGTATGGCAATTGGAAGGAATATGAGGATGTGGTCCTAGTACAGTACTCAGGTAAGGAATTGTGCCCGCCACAGTAGGAAATTACCTCCAACAAAACTGCAGGAGAATAGGTATGCAAATTCCAGTTAAGGAGTACGAGTTAATCCATTTTTTAAAGGTTTGTTGTCTTCTACATAGCTGATAAAAGCCTAACACTACTCGTTATATTTCTGTCTAAATTTGGAAGCTTAATAAAAGAAATCAGATACACACACGCACACACACACACACACACACACACACACACACACAACACACACACACACACACACACACACACACACACACACACACACACACACACACACACACACACACACACACACACACACACACACACACACACACACACACACACACACACACACACACACACACACACACACACACACACACACACACACACACACACACACACACGATTAGTGAGGTCCGTGGAAATTCATCAATTTCTCGGGACATTGAAGGAGTATAGAGGCTAGATCATAGTATTTGGCCTCTCGCAGTATGTAGCTAGCAGGGTGCAACATAGCAAAGTCATATCACCAGCGATAGTGCGAAGAAACCAAAGTGGAGCTAGTGGCATCACCGGTGCATATACAGTGTGGAGAACTGCGTGGAGCAACCTGACCTGACGGCCAGTGTGGGACGACCCACCGTGGAACTGATTGATTGTGTTTGTTGGGTGGTGACTGTGATCAGAGGTACAGTAAATTAGTGAACTGTAACACAAAGATACAGTGAGTGACTCCAGAGCATTGTGTAGATAGAGAAGAACCGCCATAATCAATCTACTAGATCTTAGTGAATCACCACGTGGGAGGCGACGACGGATCACCATGGTCATCCATACCTTACTCATCTAGTTGTTTGAGCGGGAGGCTGACTGGTATGTACCCCTCTCTGGTCAATTAATCAGGTGATCAGAGTTAGGTAAAATATTATCAAATTCTTGTTCAGGATATCATATATATTAAAAAATCTCAAAGTGGTTCATTTTAGGTAGAGATTAACACTTACGGGAACTCATGACACACGCACGCACGCACGCGCACGCACGCACGCACGCGCACGCACGCACGCACGCCCACGAACGCACGCCCACGTACGTATGCACGAACACACGCACGCACACACACTGGATAGTTCCAGGAGGTCTTTACAATAGAACAGGGAGATGTCACGGCGCTAGAAGAGGTGGCAGCAAACCAGGTGACCTTGGATACGTTCGAAATTACAAGAGATGAGGTCAAAAAGCACCTATTGGAGCTGGATGTGAGAAAAGCTGTTGGGCCGGATGGAATCTCGCCATGGGTATTGAAAGAGTGTGCAGGAGCACTTTGCTTACCACTCTCCATAGTGTATAGTAAGTCACTGGAAACGGGGGACCTACCAGAAATATAGAAGACTGCTAATGTAGTACCAATATACAAAAAGGGTGACAGACAAAAAGCACTGAACTACATGCCAGTGTCCTTAACATGTATACCATGCAAGGTGATGGAGAAGATTGTGAGAAAAAACCTAGTAACACATCTGGAGAGAAGAGACTTCGTGACAACCAATCAACATGGGTTCAGGGAGGGTAAATCTTGCCTTACAGGCTTGATAGAATTCTACAATCAGGTGACAGAGATTAAGCTAAAAAGAGAAGGATGGGCGGACTGCATTTTTTTGGACTGTCGGAAAGCCTTTGACACAGTACCCCATAAAAGGTTGATACATAAGCTGTAGAAACAGGCAGGAGTAACTGATAGGGCGCTCCAGTTGATAAGGGAGTACCTAAGCAATAGGAAGCAGAGAGTTACAGTGAGGGGTGAGACCTCAGAATGGCGTGAAGTCACCAGTGGAGTCCCACAGGGCTCTGTACTCAGACCAATCCTGTTTCTGATATACGTAAAGGATCTCCCAGAGGGTATAGACTCATTCCTCTCAATGTTTGCTGACGACGCCAAAATTATGAGAAGGATTAAGACAGAGGAGGACAGATTGAGGCTTCAAGAAGACCTGGACAAGCTGCAGAAATGGTCGAACAAATGGCTGTTAGAGTTTAACCCAAGCAAGTGTAATGTAATGAAGATAGGTGTAGGGAGCAGGAGGCCAGATACAAGGTACCATCTGAGAGATGAAATACTTCATGAGTCAGAGAAAGAAAAAGACTTGGGAGTTGATATCACGCCATACTTGTTCCCTGCAGCCCTTATCAAGAGGATAACATCAGCGCCATTTGCCAGTCTGACCAACATAAGATCGGCATTTAGAAAATTGTGCAAGGAATCATTCAGAACTTTGTATTCCACATATGCCAGGCAAATGCTGGAGTATGCAGCCCCAGCATGGAGTCCATATCTAGTCATGGATAAGACTAAACGGGGAAAGGTTTAAAGGTTGGCCACCAGAGTAGTACCCGAGCTGAGAGACATGAACTACTAGGAGAAACTAAGGGAATTTAACCTCACTTCGCTGGAAAACAGAAGAGTTAGGGGGACATGATCACCACATTCAAGAGTCTCAAAGGAATTGACAGAGTAGATAAAGACAGGCTATCTAACACAGGGGGACATGCACTAGAGGACACTGGTGGAAACTGAGTGCCCAAATGAGCCCCAGAGATATTAGAAAGAACTTTTTTTTAGTTTCAGAGTGGTTGACAAATGGAATGCATTAGGAAGTGATGTGGTGGAGGCTGACTCCATACACAGTTTCAAGTGTAGATATGATAGAGCCCAATAGGCTCAGGAACCTCTACACCTGTTGATTAATGGTTGAGAGGCGGGACCAAAGAGCCAGAGCTCAACCACCGCAAGCACAAATAGGTGAATACACTCTCAGGGCACTATGTTCACCAGGCATTACTAGTGGAGTTCGGGATTACCAGTGGGGTGAAAAGAAGCTATTGTTAGAGTTGGATGTGAAACAGACTATAGGCCCGGATGGAATCTCCCCATGGATACTAAAGGAAGGAGCAGAAACACTTTGTCTGCCACTCTTCATAATGTATAACAAATCACTGTTAGCAGGAGAACTGCCAAAAATTTGAAAGACGATTTATGTAGTCCCGGTATACAAGAAGGGGTGGGGTTAGACAGAAGGCACTGAACTATAGGCCAGTATCCCTAACTTGCGAATCATGCACCTTGATGGAGAAAAATTGTGCGAAAAAAGCTAGTGGAACAACTGGACGAAAGAAATTTGAGACACAAGATCAGCATGGGTTCAGGGATGGCAAATCCTGCCTCATAGGATTAATTGAATTATACGACCAAGCAGTAAAAATATGGCACGGAAGAGAGCGGTGGGCAAACTGCATTTTTTTTTATTGCAAGAAACCTTTGACACAGTTCCTCACAAGAGACTAGTACACAAGATGGACATGCAGTCAGGAGTTAAAGGGAAGGTATTCCATTGGATAAGAGAGAACCTAAGCAAAAAAAGACAGTGAGTCACTGTGACGGGTGATGTCTCATATGGGCGAGGCGTCACCAGTGGAGTCTCACAGGGATCAGTCCTTTGACCTATATTGTTTTTTATATGTATAAATGATCTCTCAGTGAGAATAGACTCTTTCCTCCCATTGTTTGCTGATGATGAAAAAATTATGCGGTGGATTAAGACAGAGGAAGATGGTATGAAACTATAAGAAGACCTAGACAAACTGAATGGCTTGGCAACAACAAATGGCTACAAAAGCTCAACCGAAGCATATGTAAGGCACTGAAACTAGGCGGTGGAAACAGGTTGTCTGACACAGGATACGGGATGGGAGATGAAGTCCTTCATGAAACGGACAAAGAGAACGATCTAGGAGTTGATATTACGCCAGACCTGTCTCCTGAACCAACATTAAAAGAATGACATCAGTCGCGTATGAAAGGCTGGCTAACATCAGGACTGCTTTCAGGAACCTTTGTAAGGAATCATTCAGAACCTTGTACACCATATATGTAAGACCAATCTAGGAGTATGCAGCCCCAGCATGGATCCCGTACCTTGATAAGTACAAGACGATGCTGGAAAATGTTCCGAGAAATGCCACTAGGCTAGTCCTAAAACTAAGAGGCATGAGTTACGAGGAAAGGCTAAGTGAAATGCACCTCACGTCGTTAGAAAACAGAAGAGCAAGGGAGACATGATAATCACCTACAAAATTCTGAAGGGAATTGACAGGGTGGAAAAAGACAAACTCTTTATCACTGGTGGAACACGAACAAAGGGGGACACAGGTGGAAACTTAGAACCCAAATGAGCCACAGAGACATTAGAAAGAATTTTTTAGTGTCAGAGTAGTTAACAAATGAAATGCATTAAGTAATGAGATGGTGTAGGCAGACTCCATACACCGTTTCAGATGTAGATATGATAGAGCCCAGTAGGCTCAGGAATCTGTACACCAGTTGATTGACCGTTGAGAGGCGGGACCAAAGAGCCACAGCTCAACCCCCTCAAGCACAACTAGGTGAGTACCACTAGGTGAGTACACACACACACATCCACATCCTTCTTGCAGGTTTTGCATCGTAAAGATTCACTCCTCCCACAGTAATGAATTTATTCTCTCATCTAGCAGTATTGCTTATCTTCTCTCTCCGAAATTTACCCTCCCATGACAATTTTTTTTATCCTACCTCTCCGTCTCCCATTGTAATGATCCATCTCCTTTACCCATCCCACAGTAATGGTTTTTCATCCTTACTTATACCTCTCCTACAGCAGTGATCCCTCCCACCCTATACCTAACGACTCTTATACATGCATTTTTCCTCTCCCCCCCCCCTCCTCTCCCTGTGCAATTATCTTTGTACTTCTCCTCTCACCTGTGCAATAACCTTTCCTCAACCTGCGCAATTATCTTTCCCTTCTTTCTTTAGTTTGGAAGTACAATATACTGCCACCATTCAACCACAGCTGTATTTCTTTTTTTTTTTGCTAGTAGTAAGGCTTTAAACCAAAAGTAAAAAAGGTGCAAAGGTTTGCATAAAGGTTAGTGCCGAGCTTCGTGGACTAATCGATCAAGGAGAAGTTTAAGGGAATTAGACCCTGGAAGAGAGAAGAAATAGAGAGGACTTGATTACAGCTTATAAGATACTGAGGGAAAATTGAAAAGGTAGACATGTACAGCGTCTTTAAATTGAAAGCAAAACGGAAGGACACTGTAACTGAAAACTGTAAACAGATATGAGTAAAAAAATGTACTAAAATGATCGTACATAATACAGATAGTCAAGGAGTGACATGTACTGGCAGAAAAAGTTTTGATATTCACCAACATCCATAACTTTAAGCGCCAAAATTCGACGAAGAATTAGAACGTCAGAATTATTCAATGATAACCAACAGGTTCCTAGATAGTAGGCGGCGGGCATAACAAGCCTTTGACCTTGCTTTCCCGTAGGCACTGATAGGTAAGTAGTGGAGTAGTAAATATTGATCAATTCTCTCTCAACATCCTTGGATCTATAACAACATGCAACTTCACACACACATTTCAACATAAGCGACCTTCCATATTACATTCCCACATGCCTCTACCTTCCATCTTCGCGCCACTCACAACCCATAACACCACATTTCATTGTATAACATTTCCTCCCATTTCTGCTCAATTATATGGTGTGTTATTTAATTTATCTTTCCTTCTTTTCCATCCATCATTCTTTTATACTTAGTTTTTTCTTTCTCTCTCATCATCGTAGCTTTCTTTTGTTGTTCCCAAGCAACGGGTTCATCCTCTGCTCGTCTTTGTCATTTCTCTTTATTTTTCCAGCATCCTTTTTCGGTTCCATCACCCCCTCTCATGTTTTATCACCTTCCCCTCCTCCCTTCTTCTTTTCCAATTCCATTCGCACCTTTCCTCCCTGAACATCCTCTTTCTGCCACTCTCCTTAAGGCACGATACACATTTTAATCTCCCGCACAGCGAGCTAAAAATATCTTCATTACCCCCGACACAGCTTCCTCAAAACGGCAAAAGAAGAAGATTGTGACATTCTCTCTTAAACTTTCCAATTTATCTCTGTCCTCCCCTTCTTTCTCCACATCGCAATTCATTATACTCTTTTAACATTTTTTAAAACGAGGTTAATTTGATGACTTTACTCGCAAACTATGTTTTTTACACAGTGTCTTTTCTGGCATTAAAAGTTTTTTAATTTATTTTTTTTTTTGCACTTTTAACCATGGTTTTTGTGAGTGATCTGCCAGTCTGGAGCTACTCATTGGCTCATCACAGAGTGTGTGACTTCCTGACTTCCGTAAAACATAGTTTAAGAAATTGCCTAAAATCTTGATTTTCTTTTGTTTTTAACAGTTAATATATATTTCGACATCTTACACTTGATTCCTTGATCTTACGTTCATGAAGCCTCGCTCTTTTCTTTGCTTGCCAGACATAAGGTTCCTGATGTTTTTTTCCTGGAAATTTCCGTAGTAATAATTTAAAGATTTGTCTAAGTGGTCCTTGTTCTGTACTGACGCTCGAGGTGTTCCTCCATTTAAACACAGGAGGAACACCTATATTGTTCCATTTTGTTCTGCGACAGTTCTGTCAACGTCACAAAATTTCTGACCTTGAAAGTGACCTTGGAAGGTCACTTCTAAACAAGTAACCTTGAAAGGAAGTGAAATTACTTCCAAGGTCAATGGAAATTCATGATATTGTTGTCATTGTCGCCAATACTAATTTTTTCTTTCCCGTTCACTACTGATCCGTAGAGTTTCAGTGAAACCTGCGTCAGAGTTAATATAGCAATATGGAGCTCCTTCCTGGAACACAAGAACTCTGTAGCGTCTCTTACACGATTAACAGTACTCCGCTATATTCATTCAGATGAGATACACAAATTATTCACCATTCAATTTTTAATTGAAAAATTACTGTTTCAAGATGTCTGTCAGAGAGAGTCACACTGGCAAAAGAATGCACCCTTTCTAGAGTATGGTATAAACAAAGCGTGCGCGAACCTAGCGAACATTTATAGAAAAACAATAAATTTACTTTGAGAAACAAGCAAAAGCAAGCCCTTTAGTCGGCATTGAGGCTGCGATCCGTTTAAGGCAAATAATTGACATATAACAAGAGAAGAGGCGAACCTACTGGTGATACTCCAAGTTTCAAAAAGAGTTTCCACAGTCGAGTATACACACAGATCGTACTGGTAACTATAGACTTATGAATCCACGTGAAAAGGTTGCTGGAACTGTGTGAACTCCCTTTTGGATGGAGGTGAGATCTCAATGCCTCCCAGACAAAAAGTGTGAGTTTAGAGGTATGTTTGTAACCATTTTCAGAGGCCATACGACGACTGGAATAGCACTAAAAATGGTTAAGGAGAGTCGGCTTAAAGAATAATTTAGAAACTGATTAAGGAATACTAACAAAGGTCCTATTAGTATTGGTATTGAGAGAGTGTCATGTCTTTGAGATCTTTAGATACATAACACTTCAAGTCCCTCCTTGTATCAATATAGGCGAGTCTACCAAAGACCCAGGCGACCTTACTAGGGGGACACAAGTGTCCCCCTAGTAAGTGGGAATAGTGTTCACAATTCCCCTAAACTCCCCACTCGTCGTCAGATGATGGTGAGGTTTTCAACCCTATCCTGGATCATCAGAAGCCTTCTCCATGCAAGGAAATGAACCCTCAAACCTCATCATGGACCTCGGGCGAGCGTAATGGTCCCAACGACACTCAGAGTGACACAGAGACCATCTAGCTGATCCTGGGAGACGCCCCGTTTGCTCTCCTCCCGCTCGTTAACATATTAATCTGCATTTGAGTGGGTTTCTCTCACGCCGAGAACCGGAGCGCTGCTTCTGGGTGTGTCGTGAGTGTTTCCACCCGCTGACACAAGTCATCCCTTGAGAGGACGTGTTGCGGACACTGTTGGCTTGACTACCTCCATTTACACACCCAGACAGTAACACTGTCATCAACATTTCCCCACAAGTAAACCAAACATGGTTTCCCCTCCTGAATATATATATATATATATATATATATATATATATATATATATATATATATATATATATATATACATATACATATATATATATACATATATATATATATATATATATATATATATATATATATATATATATATATATATATATATATATATATATATATATATATATCTTTCAACAATATTAAATTAGAAGAGTACGACAGCTTGATGAAATCAACACTAAAAAAAGCCCTCAATCTTTCCCTCAGCAACTCGCAGTGGAACCAGGCCTCCCTTCCTGTCAGACTCGGGTGCCTTGGCGTGCGCACAGCAACACAAATTGCTGTACCAGCGTTCCTGTCCTCTTCAGTGGAGACTGACAACTTGGTGAAGGAAATCCTACCTGAGCACCTAGTTCAACAGGCAGGGGTACATGATCCCAGCTTCACAGACTGCACAACCAAATGGGTCTCTCTCGCAGGACCAGCACCCCAACCACTGCCTTCTGAAGCCCATAAGCAATCCAGCTGGGATCGCCCCATTGCCGACCAAGAAGCTGCGACTTTGCTAGAAGCTGCGACAACACCACATGACACTGCCCGACTTAGAGCAGTAGCAGCTCCCCATGCAGGTGATTTCCTATTAGCAATTCCAATGTCAGCAACCGGCACCCGTCTCACACCGCAGGCCCTCCGAATTGCCGTGGCTCTCCGTCTCGCTGCCACAATCCACACCGAATACAGGTGTATTTGCGGCGAGGCAGAGGCCGACAGGTACGGACGGCATGGTCTTCTCTGCCAAAGGACAGGAGGATGGCATGGAAGACACGGCGAGGTCAATAACATTATTAAGAGAAGCCTTACCACAGCCGGCTGTCCAGCAGAGAGAGAGCCCCGCTACCTAATGTCCCACAACTCTAATGAGCCTGTCGGTCGTCCAGATGGAATCACGGTGAACCCCTGGAAGAATGGTAGACAGTTGGTGTGGGACTACACTTGCGTCTCAACTTTAGGCAATACCTTTGTTGACTTCAGTGCTACTCAAGCAGGAGGAGCTGCCAATCACCGGGAAGAGGCCAAGTCACGTAAATACAGAGACCTTGAGCACCACTACAATTTTGTCCCCATTGCCACAGAGACACTTGGTGCCTGGGGTAAAAGTGCTGCTAGCTTTTTGAAGGAGTTGGGGTCTAAGCTAATCAAAACAACTAGAGACCCTAGACCTGCCAGTTTTCTTTTTCAGCGCCTCAGTGTGGCAATCCAGAGAGGAAATGCTCACTGCATCCATGGTTCCTGCCCGCCATCTGAGGAGCTGGAGGAGCTTTTCAACTTGTGACAAGCAGCCTTGTACCCTGCATGTAATCAATATTGTAACTTTTTTGTGTAATGACATTTTCAAATAAAGTTAGATAAGTATACACACATACCAAAAGAATAGGGGTGGTAGGAGAAGAAAATATCAAAGTGTTCAGTGAGGATCCACAAGGTCTTCTCTGAGTACTCTTTATTTTCTTCTCCGAGGCTATGGGTCCCTACTTAAATATATATATATATATATATATATATATATATATATATATATATATATATATATATATATATATATATATATATATATATATATGTATATATATATATATATATATATATATATATATATATATATATATATATATATATATATATATATATATATATATATATATATATATATATATATATATATATATATATATATATATATATATATATACATATGTGTGTGTGTGTGTGTGTGTGTGTGTACTTACCTATTTGTACTTACCTATTTGTGCTTGCAGGATCGAGCATTGACTCTTGGATCCCGCCTTTCCAGCTATCGGTTGTTTACAGCAATGACTCCTGTCCCATTTCCCTATCATACCTAGTCTTAAAATTATGAATAGTATTTGCTTCCACAACCTGTTCCCCAAGTGCGTTTCATTTTTCCACTACTCTCACGCTAAAAGAAAACTTCCTAACATCTCTGTGACTCATCTGAGTTTCCAGTTTCCACCCATGTCCCCTCGTTCTGTTATTATTACGTGTGAACATTTCATCTATTTCCACTTTGTCAATTCCCCTGAGTATTTTATATGTTCCTATCATTTCTCCTCTCTCCCTTCTTTTCTCTAGTGTCGTAAGGTTCAGTTCCTTCAGTCGCTCTTCATGTGTATCACACGCTCTGTGTGTGTGTGTGTGTGTGTGTGTGTGTGTGTGTGTGTGTGTGTGTATGTGTGTGTGTGTGTGTGTGTGTGTGTGTGTGTGTGTGTGTGTGTGTGTGTGTGTGTGTGTGTGTGTGTGTGTGTGTGTGTGTGTGTGTGTGTGTGTGTGTGTGTGTGTGTACTCACCTATTTGTGCTTGCAGGATCGAGCATTGACTCTTGGATCCCGCCTAAACCTTATAGAAACCTTATACAATGAATTTTGTTTAAGCAGTAAATTCGAGTTTAAGAAGTTTTTGAAACATTGTCATCTTAAGTTAATCTGTTGGAGTAATTTTATATTTATAATAGGTATGTTAATACTACAAAAAGGAGCATTGTAAAATTAGAAATAACTTTAGCTGGTGTTTGTTATGCATATATATATACCAGCACTTGTTTGTAAAACGCGGTCAGTGTTTCTTTCTCATTCAGTTTATGTCATCATCTTTCAGTGACATAATATTTTTTACTGAATGATTGTATGGAGATGCATTCTCCACTTCTATATTTTATTTCTTACTTATTTATATCTATTTTTGTTTTATCAGTTTATTATGTTACATAATACATCAGCGTCCTTTAATGTTACTCATCTTCCCCTTTAACAGCTCATGATCTAATATTTTTTATGTGGATCATATTTACCTCATGCCCCATCAGCGTCTTCTCGTGTTTCTCATTTCCCTTCCTTATTCCTTTCACATTCCAAGAGCATCCCTTTATCTTACTCATCTTCACCTCACACCCATTCTGTATCAGCAGCATCTTACCCAAGCTCTTACATTCCCACATGCTCCTCCCTCTCATCTTATAACCACAACCATATCAGAAATTGAGATCATATTGTAATACATCTTCAATCTCCTAATTTTGCTCTGTTATGTGTCGTTTGTCTCCTCACTATTACGTTCCCCTTCACTCTCAATTCTCCCATCTTTTCTACCCAAATTTATATCTTTATTCATAAACATTTTTCATAAATGGCTGTGCATTTATTGTTGAGTTAGTTTACACAAATTTACAGTAAATTATTTACGTACTGTTCAACTTTGTGAAAACTTTGGAAGAGAGAGAGAGAGAGAGAGAGAACAGACTTGTGGCACTAAATAGTTCCCATCACCATAAAATTACAAAGTGTCTTTGAGTAACCAGCTTTGAATCACTCCTTTCTGTTCATCACTTTATAACTAAACCCCCTCATCAAAATTTCTTCTCCCTCATATATCTTCTATTCTCCTTGCTTTTCTTTCCTCAACGCTGTTACCCCCGTGTCAAACCCCATCACTCACCTTCCTCATGATGCGTGTGATCCTCTCTCCGTACTCCCAGATGATCTGGTCGTCGTCGTCTGTTATGTCACAGGAGATCTTGCGGGGCTCGCCCAGGCCTGGCACGTCACTGAACATATCCATCTTTTTTCGCTTGAGTCTGGTAAGCGCCTCTGACACCACCTTTACCGCGTCGTAGATCAGCGCTGACTGCGCCTGGTTTGGAAAAAAAAGTGGTTTAGAGACGGTGTGGACAGCATCCAGTGGGGAAAAAGGCGTTGTGTTGGGATTATGGCACATCAAGCTCTAGAGCAGTTATTTAGGCCAATAAATAGTTGGTAGTTGGACTTTCTGTCCAACTACCAAGAATACTTTAGTCATGAACACAATGCAAGCCTAAAGTAAATGTAGTGTTCATAATCAGAAAAGGAGTACACCTTCTCGGTGAATATACCCCTTTTGGGAAATGCAATGCACGAATGCAGGATATAGATTACATATATGTTTTGAATTACATGACAGTTTTTATTTGTAAATGCTGATATAGTTGCATTGTCACCCCCCACCCCTACAAAGTATGGATAAAAACAGATAAATGTATTGATAATAATCATGCTATTTGTGTACAAGTACATATTAGTGTATTCGTATACACATGGATTATAGGATTTCCAGTTTACGTTTATGAATTAAATTATATCATCCGTGTGACTAATATTACTTCAAATTATATTTGTAATTATTAATTATGAGATAAACTGCTAAAAATGTATAATTAAGCTTCTGGATACATGAGACTCTAGAGTATAATAAAGAGAGAGTGAAGTTTTATGTTAACAAGTCGGAGATAAACTTAGCTTGAATCTCAACATCAACATCGCCAGCTCCTAAGAGATTTAATCTGAATATATTATATTTGTCCCAATTCCCAAAACGTAGATGCAGCTCGAGGCAAAACGGGAGAGGCTTGCCAAGGCAACTAGGACTGATTACGAGAATTGCTAGGAAGATCTCACCTCATAATTGGGCTTGGCATAAAAACAGGAACTAAACATGAGGGATTATGTTTTACGTCCAATCTAGGACGACTGCTACTATGGGCTTGCTATGTCGAATATAATTGACTCTGGGGCTTGCAATGACGATTATAATAAACTCTGGGGATTCTAAGACAACTAGAATTAACTATGAGGCTTGGTAGAACTAATTAAATAATTGAAAAAAATGTCGTATGTTTACAGTCATGATTAATTTGAAGTTATATGCATAGATATGGAAGAAAAAAGGCAGACTTGATTGAGTAAGACGCTTAAATTGACTAGCGTCTAATTTAGTTAGAATTTTTTGTTTGTTTCGAGTGAACAGATTAACTAAGATGACGAATGATTGAATATCGGAGATTGAACACTGACAAAGCTCCCAGGAACGACAAATACTGATAAACCATAAATGATATGATGGAAATATTTAGCTTGCTTGAAGAGCGCGAAGTGTAGAAGATGGCTCTGAAAAGACTTAGGAAAATGAAACACTCAAACGGTGAGTGCCTTGGAAGATAGATATCTATTGGAGAGACACGATCAAGAGCCCTCTGGGAAGTTTCAGCACCTGATAGACAAGCATTACGCTGAAGATGTTTAAAATTTGGATTTAAGTTGAAAAAGTTTTGGTTTTGCATTCTACGACCCATTACCTATAATTGGAGAGAAAACAATGGGGGAAAGTGTAGAAATGGGTAAAGGAATAGGAGTGGATGGATGAGATTAGAACGTTTGGAAGAAAATAGTAGGGGAGGCAAAGGTAAAGTTAGCAAAGAGACGGGGTAGCCGGAGAGGGGTGGAGAACAGAAAGGGGGTCAGAGCAAGGCAATGGAGAGATGGGATAGTAGGGGAGGTAGAGGAATAAAAGGAAAGAAAGGGAGAGAGTACAGACCGAGGACCGAACGAACGAATATGGGTAATGTGTGGAAGCCACTTCACTGGGGGTTTGCAAAAGATAAATACTCAAAAGACTTAATTTGCAATGACTGATAGGTAAATGTTCAAGGGTAATACAAGTCACCAAAATATCAAGGTTTGTCATAACACACAGCACATGGTTATACTTCACTAACACTAGGCGTGGTAGCGACATTCAGACATGCACATACTAGGCATACACAAGGCATACACACACAAGGCTTACACACACAAGTCATACACTCACAAGTCATACATACAGGCATACACACACAAGGCATACACACACAAGCATACACATACAAGGTATACGCACACACAAGGCATACTGCCTAAGTATCTTCCAGCCCACTACTAGACTGGAAGGTGAGAGAGGCATCGTGTCTCCAAGAGAAAGCCGCATGCAACAGACAACAAGGAATTGATTGATTGATGAAGATTAAGCCACCCAAGAGGTGACACGGGCATGAATAG
>WNGS01165339.1:2967754-2979650 GCA_020271785.1 Procambarus virginalis
ACGGGCTGCTTCCTGTGTGTGTGTGTGTGTGTGTGTGGTGGTGTGGTTGTGGTTGTGTGTGTGTGTGGTGTGTGTGTGTGTGTGTGGTGTGTGTGTGTGTGTGTGTGTGTACTCACCTATTTGTACTCACTATTTGTGCTTGCGGGGGTTGAGCTTTGGCTCTTTGGTCCCGCCTCTCAACTGTCAATCAACTGTGTACAGATTCCCGAGCCTACTGGGCTCTATCATATCTACACTTGAAACTGTGTATGGAGTCAGCCTCCACCACATCACTGCCTAATGCATTCCATCCGTTAACTACTCTGACACTGAAAAAGTTCCTTCTAACGTCTCTGTGCTCATGTGGGTACTCAGTTTCCACCTGTGTCCCCTTGTTCGCGTCCCCCAGTGTTGATAGTTTGTCCTGTGTCTACCGGTCGATTCCTCTGAGGATTTTGTAGGTTGTGATCATATCTCCCCTTACTCTTCTGTCTTCCAGTGTCGTAAGGTGCATTTCCCGCAGCCTTTCCTCGTAACTCATGCCTCTTAGTTCTGGGACTAGTCTAGTGGATACCTTTGGACTTTTTCCAGCTTCGTCTTGTGCTTGACAAGGTACGGGCTCCATGCTGGGGCTGCATACTCCAGGATTGGTCTTACATATGTGGTGTACAAGATTCTGATGATTCCTTACACAGGTTCCTGAACGCTGTTCTGATGTTAGCCAGCCTCGCATATGCCGCAGATGTTATCCTTTTTATGTGGGCTTCAGGAGACAGGTTTGGTGTGATATCAACTCCTAGATCTTTCTCTCTGTCCGTTTCATTAAGTACTTCATCTCCTATTCTGTATCCTGTGTCTGGCCTCCTGTTTCCACTGCCTAGTTTCATTACTTTGCATTTACTCGGGTTGAACTTCAACGCCATTGTTGGACCATTCACTCAGTCTGTCTAGGTCCTTGTAGCCTCCTACTATCGTCCTCAGTTTCAATCCTCCTCATAATTTTTGCATCATCGGCAAACATTGAGAGAAACGATTCTATACCCTCTGGGAGATCATTTACATATATCAGAAACAGTATAGGTCCAAGGACTGACCCCTGCGGGACTCCACTCGTAACGTCTCGCCAATCTGAGACCTCACCCTCACACTGACTCTTTGTCTCCTGTTGCTTAGGTACTCCTGTATCCAACGGAGTACCTTCCCTTTCACTCCAGCCTGCATCTCCAGCTTTTTCACTAGCCTCTTGTGTGGCACTGTATCAAAGGCTTTCGACATCCAAAATATGCAGTCTGCCCACCCTTCTCTTTCTTGCCTTATTTTTGTTGCCTGGTCGTAGAATTCAAGTAACCCTGTGAGGCAGGACCTGCCATCCCTGAATCCATGTTGTGCTGTGTTACAAAGTTCTTTCGCTCCAGGTGCTCCACTAGCTTTCTTCGCACAATCTTCTCCATCAGCTTGCATGGTATGCAGGTTAGGGACACTGCCTGTATTCAGTGCCTCCTGTCTATCCCCTTTCTTGTATATCGGGACTACATTAGCTGCTTTCCAAATTTCTGGCAGTTCCCCTGTTGCCAGAGATTTGTTATACACTATGGAGAGTGGTAGGCACAGTTCTCTGCTCCTTCCTTAAGTATCCAAGGAGAGATTCCATCTGGGCCTATAGCCTTTGTCACATCCAACTCTAGTAAACACTTCTTACTTCCCCGCTTGTAATCTCAACTCTTCCAGTGGTTCCTGGTTAGCTATCCCCTCTCTTAACTCTGGGATTTCTCCTTGTTCTAGGGTGAAGACCTCTTGGAATTTCTTATTCAGTCCTCACACACTTCCTTGTCGTTTGTAGTGAATCCTTCTGCCCCTATCCTTAATTTCATAACCTGTTCCTTTACTGTTGTTTTTCTCCTGATGTGGCTATGCAGCAATTTAGGCTGAGTCTTTGCCTTGCTTGCGATGTCGTTTTCGTATTGTCTTTCCGCCTCTCTTCTCATCCTGACATATTCATTCCTGGCATTCTGGTATCTTTCTCTGCTCTCCAGTGTCCTGTTATTCCTATAGTTTCTCCATGTCCTTTTACTTTGTTGCTTAGCTAGCCTTTATGTGTGTGTGTGTGTGGTGTGGGTGTGTGTGTGTGTGTGGTTGTGTGTGTGTGTGTGTGGTGTGTGGTGTGTGTGTGTGTGTGTGTGTGTGTGTGTGTGTGTGTGTGTGTGTGTGTGTGTGTGGTGTTCGTGTGTGTGTGTGTGTGTGTGTGTGTGTGTGTGTGTGTGTGTGTGTGTGGTGTGAAAAAACTAGATAGTAAACAGTTGACTGACAGTGAGAGGCGGGCCGAAAGAGCAAAGCTCAACACCCGCAAACACAACTAGGTGAATACACACACATACACACGCGCATACACAAGCACATACACACACTCACGATGTAGCGAAGAGAAGCGAGAGAGTGAGTGTGTGTGTGCACACATGAGTGGGCTATGGTCTGAGGAGTGAGAGATTGAGGCTGAGGAGAAGGATGATTTGGATGAGAACGAGAAAGATAGAAGACGTTTTCGTTCTCATCAGCAGAGGAACAATATTGAGTAAACGTTTCATTTCTCTTAGAGACCAAGCTTTCATTGTGGTAAGGATAGCAACTATTTTTACATTAATATGAATGAACATTTCACGTTGGACAATTATTTGCGGTCTTAATCCTTTTGGTTTTTATATGCGTAAATGATTGATTAATATCTATGTAAAATTTACCATAGAGGTTACTTGAATAACATTTGCTCAATAAATATTGAAACTAAAGTGTAATTAACTCACTTTTCCTTCAACCTTGTTCTAGTGTGGTTGAGGAGCAGGTTTTTCTTAGTTTATTTTCTATCATAGTAGTATATACAAAGAAATCACAATAGCGCGTCATATCAATGAGAACCTCATCTGAAGTCAACTCAGAGCTTCAGATTCAACTCAGAGCTTCAGAGTCAACTCAGAGCTCCAGAGTCAACTCAGAGCTACAGAGTCAACTCAGAGCTTCAGAGTCAACTCAGAGCTACAGAGTCAACTCAGAGCTTCAGAGTCAACTCAGAGCTTCAGAGTCAACTCAGAGCTTCAGAGTCAACTCAGGGCTTCAGAGTCAACTCAGAGCTTCAGAGTCAACTCAAAGCTTCAGATTCAACTCAGAGCTTCAGAGTCAACTCAGAGCTAAAGAGTCAACTCAGAGCTTCAGAGTCAACTCAGAGCTTCAGAGTCAACTCAGAGCTTCAGAGTCAACTCAGAGCTCCAGTTGAGTTTTCTTATTTACCTTAGAAGTAGCAGTGCCGTGCGCCTCACCCTTGAGCGAGGTATTTGAATCCTTCTGCTTCCTTAATTAAGATGCTCAAATAAAAGTTAGTGAAACAGGAAGATATTTTACAAATGTCTTACAATCGTCGAGGAGGAGGATGGGGGGGGGGTTGTAAACTCTTTCACTTCACATTAGTATACCAAGAAATGAGTGTAAACTATTCTCACTGAGAAATCCTACACTTTGTATATTGCTATAAACCTGTTTTGGTTAGTTTTGATTGTCTTGAGCAGATCTTTGCTTATTACCAACGCCAGTAATCTTGTTTTCTTATGGGTAATATTATATGGTTTTTTATAAGTATTATTTATGTTTTTGTTTTGTTTAATCTGAGATCCGTCCATATTATTTTATTTTAGTATATTTGCATTGCGTGATAAATACTGGAATTGAAAACCATGGATTACAACTTCGGTCAATCATTCGATCAACCGTTTCTAGGTAATCATTCTATAAGTACATGTAATTTTATTATAATTGTTTTATATTATCACTAAATTATTCCTTGTTATTGTTTTAATAATAATAACAAAAGCTTTACAGTTATTAGTGAATATAATTTCGTCACTTATTCCACTTATTAGTGATCATAATTTGACCACTTATTCCAATTATTAGTGATCATAATTTGATCACTTTTCCACTTATTAGTGATCATAATTTGATCACTTATTCCACTTATTAATGATCATAATTTGATCACTTATTCCACTTATTAGTGATCATAATTTGATCACTTATTCCACTTATTAATGATCATAATTTGATCACTTATTCCACTTATTAGTGATCATAATTTGATCACTTTATAATTCCAAAGTTTGAGATTATAGTCTGTCGCTGTTGGTCGTGTTCCTTGAGAGTGTCATAATATCCAACCTACGACCATTCCGTGTCCTCGTTCTACGCTCCACATCTCATCAATTCTCCTTACTATGTCATCATTCATTACCGATCATCATCATCATCCACTTTTTCTCCTATTTTAGCACTCTATCCTTTTGCTCTACTTCTTCTCGCTTTGCGCTTCGTCTGTAGTTTTTCTCGCTTCGCTTCGTACACTCTCAGCTACCCATTCGTCTCTCACTCTTCCCCAACTTCTCGGTATTTCATTTTTCCTATCTCCTCCTTCTCAGCTATTCCCCACACCAACTTATCAACCTTTTCTACTCGTTCCAACTTCAATCCTAGCCTCTTGCGCACTCCCACCTTCTCACTCTCCTCCCACACTGTTTATTGTTTTAGATTCAGCTACTCGGAACATAAGTTCCAAGTAGCACGGGCTATGGTGAGCCCGTAGTGGACTTACCTGGCATAGGGGCGGGGCAAGTAGCACGGGCTATGGTGAGCCCGTAGTGGACTTACCTGGCATAGGAGCGGGGCAAGTAGCACGGGCTATGGTGAGCCGTAGTGGACTTACCTGGCATAGGAGCGGGGCAAGTAGCACGGGCTATGGTGAGTCCGTAGTGGACTTACCTGACATAGGAGCGGGGCAAGTAGCACGGGCTATGGTGAGCCGTAGTGGACTTACCTGGCATAGGAGCGGGGCAAGTAGCACGGGCTATGGTGAGCCCGTAGTGGACTTACCTGGCATAGGAACGGGGCAAGTAGCACGGGCTATGGTGAGCCCGTAGTGGACTTACCTGTCATAGGAGCGGGGCAAGTAGCACGGGCTATGGTTAGCCTCCTGGCCTGGTCCTCCCACACATCAACCTCCCATTTTTATCTCCTCTCCTCTTCTACTCCACCTTCAACTACCCCACCTCCACTACATTCCCGTTTTCTTCCACACCCCCACCTTTTCCCCCTCCCGCACCTCCTCCACTTCTCCCTTTTCCCTCTTGACGGTTCCGCGACGCGAAAGTAATCAAGAAATTTTTCAGAGATTCTGGTTGGCCGGGCATATGACAACAGTGAGAGCAAACACGCGCGGTGATCAGCGTGGGCGGGGCAAGCACACTCTAACACGCAGGCATGCACGCATGCAAGCATGCATATACACATATGCACATGTACTTGAGTGAACAGAGCTCCGAGGGCGTAGTTCTAAGAGCCTGGGTTCAATTTCGGCCGAGGCAGGAAAAAATGTCAGTTTCTTTCACCAAATGTTCCTGTTCACCTTGCAGTACGTACCTCGGAGTTCAACAGCTGTAACTGACTGCATCCTGGTGATACAGCGTGTGTGTGTGTGGTGTGTGTGCTACATATAGTAGAATATATGGTAGAGGATATATGTCGGCAGTTAGTATATTAGACAATCGGCTGCTAGAAAGGCTGGGTCGCCGAGCTAACAGCTAGATTCTGTTTGCATAAGTAGTAAACAACACACACACACACGCACACACACACACACACAAACCACACACACACACACACACACACACACACACAACACACACAGACACACACACACACACACACACACACACACACACACACACACACCACACACACACACACACACACCACACACACACACACACACACACACACACAAACACACACACACACGAAACTTGTGTAAGGAATCTTTCAGAACATTATATACCACATATGTCAGACCAATCCTGGAGTATGCGGCTCCAGCATAGAGTCCCTATCTAGTCAAGCATAAGACTAAACTGGAAAAGGTTCAAAGGTTTGCTACCAGACTAGTACCCGAGCTGAGAGGTATGAGCTACGAGGAGCGACTGCAGGAATTAAACCTCACTTCGTTGGAAGACAGAAGAGTTAGGGGGGACATGATCACCACATTCAAGATTCTCAGGGGAATCGACAGGGTTGATAAAGACAGGTTGTTTAACACAAGGGGCACACGCACTAGGGGACACAGGTGGAAATTGAGTGCCCAAATGAGCCCCAGAGATATTAGAAAGAACTTTTTTAGTGTCAGAGTGGTTGACAAATGGAATGCATTAGGAAGCGATGTGGTGGAGGCTGACTCCATACACAGTTTCAAGTGTAGATATGATAGAGCCCAATAGGCTCAGGAAACTGTACACCTGTTGATTGACGGTTGAGAGGCGGGAACAAATAGCCAGAGCTCAACCCCCGCAAGCACAACTAGGTGAGTACAACTAGGTGAGTACACACACACACACACACACACACACACACACACACACCACACACACACACACACCACACACACACACACACACACACACACACACACACACAAATTCTCAGGGGAATTGACAGGGTTGACAAAGACAAACTCTTCATTGCGGGTGGAACACGAACAAGGGGACACAGGTGGAAACTTAGTACCCAGATGAGCCATAGAGATATTAGAAAGAATTTTTCAGTGTCAGAGTAGTTAACAAATGGAATACATTAAGTAGTAATGTGATGGAGGCAGACTCCATACACAGTTTCAAATATACGTATGATAGATCCCAGTAGGCTCAGGAATATGTACACCAGTTGATTGACAGTTGAGAGGCGGGACCAAATAGACAAAGCTCAACCCCCGCAAGCATAACTAGGTGAGTACAACTAGGTGAGTAAACACACACACACACACACACAGCACGTGTGTGGCCGGTAGCTGAGCGGTCAGCACATTGATACGTAGTAATGTGGACCGGGGTTCGATTCCCGGGGCCGGCAGAAACAAATGGGCACAGTTTCTCTCACCTTGATGGCCCTGTTATCTAGTAGTAAATAGGTACCTGAGAGTTAGTCAGCTGTTACGGGCTGCTTCCTAGGGTGTGTGTGTGTGGGGTGGTGTAAAAAAAAAAAAGTAGTTAGTGTAGTTAGTAAACAGTTGATTGACAGTTGAGAGGCGGGCCGAAAGAGCAAAGCTCAACCCCCGTAAAATACAACTAAGTGAATACAACTAAGTGAATACACACACACACACACACAGGAGCCCGCATGGAGGCTCCTGCATGGAGCCCGTACCTTGTCACGGGCTGCTTCCTGGGGTGTGTGTGTGTGTATGTGTGGTGTGGGGAAAAAATAGTTAGTTTAGTTAGTAAACAGTTGATTGACAGTTGAGAGGCGGGCCGAAGGAGCAAAGCTCAACCCCCGTAAAATACAACTAAGTGAATACAACTAAGTGAATACACACACACACACACACACACACACACACACACACACACACACACCACACACAACACACACACACACACACACACACACACACACACACACACACACACACACACACACACACACACACACACACACACACACACACACACACACACACACATATGTCCCATGTGTCCAGTGATGCACTTTACCTAAAGAACATGTCGAGCGCCATAGCGCCGAGGTTCCCCCTTTCTTTCCACTTTTCTCCCTTTCCTTGGAACCTGTCTCACCACTTTGCTTTCTTCTCTTTCTACTTTCCAATGTGCGGTCGGATGTGCTGTCATTTAAGACAACTTGGGCTTCACAGAGAAGGTATGGTAGTCCAGCAAACACATATTCAACAACAGAGAACCAAACACAGTCTTCTGTGGAACATTTGCCTCATTTGAGTAACTGTTAAACGCTGCCAAGGGCTGTCATACGAGCCCGCATTGAAAGAAAGTCACTTCAAAGAAGAAACAAGTTTTGAAGATTTATGGAGTTATATATGATTTCCTAGAAGACCTTGGCACCATTCCCTGTGAGACGCACCTGTAGTGTCCTGGACAACCCAAATTACCTTGAGATCATGTTAATTGCACCTGTCGGTGCGTAGAGATGAGGTTCAGCACGAAAGTGTCTGACGAACGACCTTCTTGAATTCATATTTGTACCCACTGGTAATTGTGGTTTACAAAAGTTGTCGTTGGTTGATTTTTTCTAAGAAGGTTTCAGAAGGTTTAGCAACAGGGTGGATGATTTATAGAATAAATGTCCATGTAACATGACAGACGTGGGGTTGCTAGATTGTTTCCAGTGAAGATTTAACATATGAATAAATTTGGATGGTTCTAAATGGGACTTGCCTCGCTTAGACAAAAGTAAACAATCTTGAGTTCCTATGACACTGGTCTGTAGTTGTTCACCAAAGGAGCCTTCCATTTGTAGATTATCACAAGAGCTGCCTCCTCTTTATAAAAGCATAATATGCATTGTGCCAGGCAAGAGTTGAAGAGATCATAGAGTAACATATTGCAAAATCACATACGAATCTTGATCTAAGCTTCCCTTGACCCGATTGTCTTTCCATCGTTCAGTGATTTAAGGAAGCAATCGGTTACATCCTGCACGATCGCCACGACAAACAACTTTTTCATAGTCCCTGGCGCTGTGGAAGCGGCTATAGCATCTAAGCGCCGCATTTCGCTTCGCTAAAAGCACTTCAGTGACGCTGATTGAGTGTTGGAATTATATCGACGGACAAATACTCGTGCCTGTCTTAAATGCCGGACTGACAGGCTGTGCAAACCAATTATTAGTGGACAGGCTGACGGTCACGCTGTACCGTCACTACGACAGACTGCCGGACGGTCGTCACACTGCACCGTCACTACGACAGACAACTGGAAAGATTAACATTTCCGAGGCATATGAAAATCATATCAGTTCATCTCTCCATCGACGGATATTGACTTCTCACTTGCTGAAATTAATTACAAATAGATTATTGGGTTGTGTATTGATGCTGTTGGCGAAGGGTGGGGGGAGGGGGAAGGCAGGCCAGAAGGTTGGGAGGCAGACTAGGAGGTTGGGAGGTAGGCTAGGAGGTTGGGAGGCAGGCTAGGAGGTTGGGAGGCAGACTAGGAGGTGGGGAGGGAGGCTCGGTGGAGGGGAGGGATTCTAGGTGGTGGGGAGGCAGGCTAGGAGGTGGGGAGGCAGGCTAGGTGGTGGAGAGAGAGGCTAGTTTGTGGGGAGGTGGATTGGGGAAGAAGGTTTTATGGTGGGAGGTGATAAGAATGGGATGCAGAACACAAAGGTAGTTAGTTGGGATAGGGTAGAATATAAAGAAAGAGGAAGGAAGAGTAGGAAGTCGCGTGATGGAGGACAAAGAAAGATAGGGAGTAGGAGGCGGCAAGGAAAGGAAGAGAGTGGGGCATGGCAAGAAATAGAGGACGGAAGACCATGTGGTCACTACACACTTTACCTCATCGCCAGGTGCATGTCCCTCCCACGTTAACATACTTCCTTAATCAAATAAACAGTAGTCAGGGAAAGTCGAAAATTCCAGTTTGGCAAAAGAATGCTGCTTCTGGAACTTTCCTTATTAAGACTATTCATAGTCCAGTCAATAGAGCTCTGACCTCACACGTGTGGGATTCACGGTTCGAGACCCATTCAGCCAAGGTTATCTTGAAGTTATCTTGAAATGATTTCGGGACTTTAGTGTCCCCGCGGCCAGGTCCTCGACCAGGCCTCCACCCCCAGGAAGCAGTCCGTGACAGCTGACCAACACCCAGGTACCTATTTTACTGCTAGGTAACAAGGGGCATCAGGGTGAAAGAAACTCTACCCATTGTTTCTCGCCGGCGCCTGGGATCGAACCCAGGACCACAGCATCACAAGACCAGCGTGCTGTCCGCTCGGCCGACCGGGTCCCGGAGGCTAGCTAGACCAGCTCCGTCAGACTTGGGGTTAGCACTGAGACACAAATCGTTGTGTCAGCGTTCCTGTGCTCTTCAACATCTGACAGCTTTGTAAAGGAAATATTGCCGCACTACCTAGTCCACCAGGCAGAGGTACACGATCCCAGTTTTATACACTGTAGCACTACGTAGATCTCACTCGGCAAACCAGCACTCCATCCTCCACCATCTAATACCTACTAGCAATCCAGCTGGGATGGCCCCGTTATAGACCGAACAGTTGCAGTACGCCTAGATGCTGCAACAACACCCCACAACACTACCCATCTCAGAGACGTAACAGCTCCACATTCGTGTGACTTCTTATTAACAACCCCCAATGTCAGCAACCGGCACATTTCTCACACTGTAGGCCCTCCGAATTGCAGCGGCTCTTCTCCTTGCTGCCCCAATCTACATAGAAAATTGGTGCATTTGCGGGGAGACAGGTACATCCAGCATGGCCTGCTCTACCAAAGAACAGGAGGATGGCCCGCAAGACAGTGAAGTCGATGACACCATTTAGAGGAAGCCTTACCACAGCTGGTTGTCCAGAGAGAGAGCCCAGTTACCTACTGCCTCAAAATTCTAACGAGCCCATTCGTCCCCCAGACGGGATCACAGTGCACCCTTGTAACAATGGTTGGCAGTTGGTGTGGGACTACACGTGTCTATCAACTTTTTCTAACACCAGTATTGACTTCAGTGTTGCACATCCGGGTGGTGCTGCCTTCACAGGGAATCACCCAAGTCGAATAAGTATAGAGATCTTTCTCACCACAACAATTTTGTCCCCATTGCCTCGGAGACACTTGATGTCTGGGTTAAAAGTGTCACTAGTTTTTTGGTAGGATCTGGGTTCTAAGCTAATCGAAACAACAAGAGATCCAAGAGCCGCCAGCTTTACCTTCCAGAACCTCAGCGTGGCGATACAGAGGGGAAACACACACAGCATTCATGGTTTCGGCTCATCTGAGGACCGGGAGGAACTAGATAGTCTATGACAATTAATTTTGTACCTTGTATACATTCAATAGTGTAACCCATTTTGCTTAATAAAAGTCGCAAATAAAATTAAATAATTACAATCATATAGGGGTGGTAGAAGACAATATGTTAGTATACGTGGGAGCCTCACAAGGCCCACCGGGTGCTGCATATTTTAAAGATATAGATGGGGATACCACATATGACGAGAAAAAGAGGACCATACATACATAAATTTACATACAATCCACAATGATAGTGTTCAATTCTGAGTTTTTAAAATACCTTTGAGAGCTTTAAAAACTTGTAGGCCGGTTTAATACTGTGAAAATAGTTTAATATAGGGTAACTTTTTACATGTAAATTAACAACTTTTGGACGATCGTTGAAGATTTAAAGTACTGTAATATCCAATTCCAGATTGAAAGTTATGATATAAATTAGAGTTGCTGAAGATGTAAAGGAAGTGCATCGTGAAGTATTCGATAGAGAGCAGCTAAATGAACATTAATCGGCAAAATCAACAAACAACTTAAAAATGACACACTCTAATTACCGTGTCCCAAATATTTGCGGTAATCAGTGCACAGTTCGTGTCCCCCTTCCTTCTTCTCTCTCTCCTCTCTCTCTCTCTATCCCTCGTTTGAAGCTGGCGAAGCCTTCACTCCACATCACAGCTTGGCAGAGATTCACATCACAGAGTTAGAAGGATATTTACACATGGTCGAGGATCCCTAATTGAATTCACAATGATTACACTCGAGATTTTCTGCTGTGATAGAACCGGGAGTTTCAGCGAGATGAATTGGGAGCCTGCATCGGAGACGCCTTGCAAGGCTCCCTTCAGTGAGTGATACTTAAGAGGCTGTTATGTTACGTTACACTCCATTTGGTACGTGTTACATCTGTATATACACAAGGAGATGCAGCACACTGTACTTCTCGGTGTATCTATATTGAAAGTGACTTACTTCTGGATTAGTTCAATACAAAAGTATACCTGGTAGATGGTCAATATACGCAGCTGTCATCGCGCTAGTAACCTGCTTAACGTTCATGGTACA
>WNGS01165339.1:2979675-2996711 GCA_020271785.1 Procambarus virginalis
TAAATATCCAAAACCGGACCATATCCAAAACCGGACCAAACTATATGCTATGGGTAAATACGTAATTCATTCAAAACATAAAAGTTCCACACACCTCTCTAAAAATATATAATATATGTTATACTGAATATATATATACTATATATAATAGATATAATATATATATATATAATATATGTCATATATATATATATAGTATATATATATATATATATATATATAAATATATATAAGTGTGAATCTCTGTATAAATTCAGGTACGTGTGCATGTCTGAATAAATATGCAGAAAAATGTTGATAAAAAATGACAGATGTGCGCAAGGGAATGAATCAATCTGTCATCAGAGAGAAATAGATTTTCACGATCGCACTGACTCGCGGAGGAAATAAATCTTTGATGGGAATTTACCTTTGTTTGTATTATCGTTTAGCCGTTGGAACCTCTCCACCTCTTGAGCATGGCAAGTGCGTCCCTAACACGTCTGTCAACTTTATGTCATCACAGACGGATGATCAGATATATATATTTAGGTGTGTGTGCCTCTGTCTGCGTCTGTGATGATTTGATGTAAGGAAAAACACTCCGAGAAATAGTACATTAAGTTACAGATGGTTAGAAAGGAGGTGTCGAGGAGGTAACAGCTCGAGCCTACAGGCACCATTAGATGAAAGCCCCATATCATCCACCCAGACGTAGCCTCTCCATAACACCATTCATATCTCCCTATACAGCAAGCTGAACAGTAATTACACACTCCCTGGTTACGAAAAAAGCATTTATCAAGCTGCCTCGTAACGAAAGGCGCATATATAAAAGTTCCCCTCGTTTCGGAAACTGCATTTATCCAACGCCTTCGTTACGCAAACTGTATAGTATATATATATTATATATAATATATATACATATATATATATATAATATTATATATATATATATATATATATATATATCAATATATATGATAATATAGATATATAGATATATTAATATAGATAGCTTTTTGAAGGAGTTGGGGTCTAAGCTACTCGAAACACAGAGACCCTAGAGCTGCCAGTTTTCTTTTTCAGCGCCCTGGTGTGGCAATCCAGAGAAGAAATGCTCAATGCATCCATGGTTTCCTGCCCGCCATCTGAGAGCTGGAGGAGCTTTTTCAACTTGTGACAAGCAGGCTAGTACCCTGCCTGTAATCAATACTGTAACTTTTTTGTGTAATAGGACATTTTCAAATAAGTTAGATAATATACACACATACCAAAAGAGAATAGGGGTGGTAGAGAAGAAAATAGCAAAGTGTTCAGTGAGGATCCACAAGTGCTTCTCTGAGTACTCTTTATTTTCTTTCTCCGAGGCTATGGGTTCCCTACACTTGCACCAGAGGTGGTACCCCCTTCTAGGGTATAATATATATATATTATAGTATATATATATAGATTATATATATATATATATATATATATATATATATATATATCATATATATATGTGTGTGTGTGTGTGTGTAATATAATAAATATATACATAATATATCAAAATCCCTCCCTAAGCAAGCGGTAAATTCAAACTCCTCTACACAAAAACAACAAATATCAAACTACCTCGTAACGCAAATGATACATCACAAACTACCAGACATGCTGTCCGTGCATGTCTGGTAGTTTGTGATGTATCATTTGCGTTACGAGGTAGTTTGATATTTGTTGTTTTTGGTAGAGGAGTTTGAATTTACCGCTTGCTTAGGAGGGATTTTAGATATTTATGTATCTATTTATATATATCACACACACACACACACATATATATTAATATATATGTATATATATATATATATATATATATATATATATATATATATATATATATATATATATACCCTAGAAGGGTACCACCTCTGGTGCAAGTGTAGGGACCCATAGCCTCGGAGAAGAAAATAAAGAGTACTCAGAGAAGACCTTGTGGATCCTCACTGAACACTTTGATATTTTCTTCTCCTACCACCCCTATTCTTTTGGTATGTGTGTATATTTATCTACTTTATTTGAAAATGTCATTACACAAAAAAGTTACAGTATTGATTACATGCAGGGTACAAGCCTGCTTGTCACAAGTTGAAAAGCTCCTCCAGCTCCTCAGATGGCGGCAGGAACCATGGATGCATAAGCATTTCCTCTCTGGATTGCCAACTGAGGCGCTGAAAAAGAAAACTGGCAGCTCTAGGGTCTCTTGTTGTTTCGATTAGCTTAGACCCCAACTCCTTCAAAAAGCTATATATATATATATATATATATATATATATATATATATATAGATATATATATATATATATATATATAATATATATTATATATATATATATATATATATATATATATATATAATATATATACAGTTTGCGTAACGAAGGCGTTGGATAAATGCAGTTTCCGAAACGAGGAACTTTTATATATGCGCCTTTCGTTACGAGGCAGCTTGATAAATGCTTTTTTCGTAACCAGGGAGTGTGTAATTACTGTTCAGCTTGCTGTATAGGAGATATGAATGGTGTTTAGTGGAGAGGCTACGTCTGGGTGGATGATATGGGGCTTCATCTAATGGTGCCTGTAGGCTCGAGCTGTTACCTCCTCGACACCTCCTTTCTAACCATCTGTAACTTAATGTACTATTTCTCGGAGTGTTTTTCCTTACATCAAATCATCACAGACGCAGACAGAGGCACACACACATAATATATATACTGATCATCCGTCTGTGATGACATAAAGTTGACAGACGTGTTAGGGACGCACTTGCCATGCTCAAGAGGTGGAGAGGTTCCAACGGCTAAACGATAATACAAACAAAGGTAAATTCCCATCAAAGATTTATTTCCTCCGCGAGTCAGTGCGATCGTGAAAATCTATTTCTCTCTGATGACAGATGATTCATTCCCTTGCGCACATCTGTCATTTTTTATCAACATTTTCTGCATATTTATTCAGACATGCACACGTACCTGAATTTATACAGAGATTCACATTATATAATATATATATATATATATATATATATATAGTATATATATATATATATATACATATATATATATATATATATATATATATATATATATATATAATATATATTCAGTTATAACTATATTTATATATTTTTAGAGAGGTGTGTGGAACTTTTATGTTTTTGAATGAATTACGTATTTACCCATAGCATATAGTTTGTCCGGTTTTGGATATGGTCCGGTTTTGGATATTTATGTACCATGAACGTTAAGCAGGTTACTAGCGCGATGACAGCTGCGTATATTGACCATCTACCAGGTATACTTTGTATTGAACATAATCCAGAAGTAAGTCAACTTTCATATAGATACACCGAGAAGTACAGTGTGCTGCATCTCCTTGTGTATATACAGATGTAACACGTACCAAATGGAGTGTAACGTAACATAACAGCCTCTTAAGTATCACTCACTGAAGGGAGCCTTGCAAGGCGTCTCCGATGCAGGCTCCCAATTCATCTCGCTGAAACTCCCGGTTCATATCATCAGAAAATCTCGAGTGTAATCATTGTGAATTCAATTAGGGATCCTCGACCATGTGTAAATATCCTTCTAACTCTGTGATGTGAAGTCTCTGCCAAGCTGTGATGTGGAGTGAAGGCTTCGCCAGGCTTCAAACGAGGGATAGAGAGAGAGAGAGAGGAGAGAGAGAGAAGGAAGGGGGACACGAAACTGTGCACTGATTACCGCAAATATTTGGGACACGGTAATTAGAGTGTGTCATTTTTAAGTTGTTTGTTGATTTTGCCGATTAATGTTCATTTAGCTGCTCTCTATCGAATACTTCACGATGCACTTCCTTTGACAGCTTCAGCAACTCTAAATTATATCATAACTTTCAATCTGGAATTGGATATTACAGTACTTTAAATCTTCAACGATCGTCCAAAAGTTGTTAATTTACATGTAAAAAGTTACCCTATATTAAACTATTTCACAGTATTAAACCGGCCTACAAGTTTTTAAAGCTCTCAAAGGTATTTTAAAAACTCAGAATTGAACACTATCATTGTGGATTGTATGTAAATTTATGTATGTATGGTCCTCTTTTTCTCGTCATATGTGGTATCCCCATCTATACCTTTAAAATATGCAGCACCCGGTGGGCCTTGTGGGGCTCCCACGTATACTAACATATTGTCTTCTAACACCCCTATATGATTGTAATTATTTAATTTTATTTGCGACTTTTATTAAGCAAAATGGGTTACACTATTGAATGTATACAAGGTACAAAATTAATTGTCATAGACTATCTAGTTCCTCCCGGTCCTCAGATGAGCCGAAAACCATGAATGCTGTGTGTGTTTCCCTCTGTATCGCCACGCTGAGGTTCTGGAAGGTAAAGCTGGCGGCTCTTGGATCTCTTGTTGTTTCGATTAGCTTAGAACCCAGATCCTACCAAAAAACTAGTGACACTTTTAACCCAACATCAAGTGTCTCCGAGGCAATGGGGACAAAATTGTTGTGGTGAGAAAGATCTCTATACTTATTCGACTTGGGTGATTCCCTGTGAAGGCAGCACCACCCGGATGTGCAACACTGAAGTCATACTGGTGTTAGAAAAAGTTGATAGACACGTGTAGTCCACACACCAACTGCCACCATTGTTACAGGGTGCACTGTGATCCCGCTGGGGGACGAATGGGTTCGTTAGAATTTTGAGGCAGTAGGTAACTGGGCTCTCTCTTGCGGACAACCAGCTGTGGTAAGGCTTCCTCTAAATGTGTCATCGACTTCACTGTCTTGCGGGCCTCCTCCTGTTCTTTGGTAGAGCAGGCCATGCTGGATGTACCTGTCTCCCCGCAAATGCACCAATTTTCTATGTAGATTGGGGCAGCAAGGAGAAGAGCCGCTGCAATTCGGAGGGCCTACGTGTGAGAAGATGTGCCGGTTGCTGACATTGGGGGTTGTTAATAAGAAGTCACACGAATGTGGAGCTGTTACGTCGTCTGAGATGGGTAGTGTTGTGGGGTGTTGTTGCAGCATCTAGGCTACTGCAACTTTGGTCTAAATCGGGCCATCCCAGCTGGATTGCTAGTAGGTATTAGATGGTGGAGGATGGAGTGCTGGTTTGCCGAGTGAGATCTACGTAGTGCTACAGTGTATAAAACTGGGATCGTGTACCTCTGCCTGGTGGACTAGGTAGTGCGGCAATATTTCCTTTACAAAGCTGTCAGATGTTGAAGATCAGAAAGAACGCTGACACAACGATTTGTGTCTCAGTGCTAACCCCAAGTCTGACGGAGCTGTCTAGCTAGCCCCGGGACCGGTCGGCCGAGCGGACAGCACGCTGGTCTTGTGATCTGTGGTCCTGGGTTCGATCCCAGGCGCCGGCGAGAACAATGGTTAGAGTTTCTTTCACCTCTGATGCCCCTTTACCTAGCAGTAAAATAGGTACCTGGGTGTTTGGTCAGCGTCACGGGCTTGCTTCCTGGGGGGTGGAGGGCATGGTCGAGGACCGGGCCGCGGGGACACTAAAGCCCCGAATCATTTCAAGATAACTTCAAGATAACTTGCTGAATGGGTCTCGAACCGTGTATCCCACACGTGGTGTGCTCAGAGCTCTATTGACTGAACTATGAATAATCTTAATAAGGAAAGATTCCAGAGCAGCATTCTTTGCCAAACTGGAATTTTCGACTTCCCTGACTACTGTTTATTTTTTAAGGAAGTATGTTACCGTGGGTAGGGACATGCACCTGGCGATGAGGTAAGTGTGTAGTGACCACATGGTCTTCCGTCCTCTATTCTTGAAATGCCCCACTCTCTTCCTTTCCTTGCGCCTCCTACTCCCTATCTTTCTTTGTCCTCCATCACGCGACTTCCTACTCTTTCTTCCTCTTTCTTTATATTTTCTCTATCCCAACTAACTACCTTTGTGTTCTGCATCCCATTCTTATCACCTCCCACCATAAAACCTTCTTTCCCAATCCAACTCCCCACAAACTAGCCTCTCTCTCCACCACCTAGCCTGCTCCCCACCTCCTAGCCTGCCTCCCACCACCTAGAATCCCTCCCCTCCACCGAGCCTCCCTCCCCACCTCCTAGCTGCCTCCCAACCTCCTAGCCTGCCTTCCCAACCTCCTAGCCTACCTCCCAACCTCCTAGCCTGCCTCCCAACCTTCTGGCCTGCCTTCCCCCTCCCCCCACCCTTCGCCAACAGCATCAATACACAACCCAATAATCTATTTGTAATTAATTTCAGCAAGTGAGAAGTCAATATCCGTCGATGGAGAGATGAACTGATATGATTTTCATATGCCTCGGAAATGTTAATCTTTCCAGTTGTCTGTCGTAGTGACGGTGCAGTGTGACGACCGTCCGGCAGTCTGTCGTAGTGACGGTACAGCGTGACCGTCAGCCTGTCCACTAATAATTGGTTTGCACAGCCTGTCAGTCCGGCATTTAAGACAGGCACGAGTATTTGTCGTCGATATAATTCCAACACTGCAATCAGCGTCACTGAAGTGCTTTTAGCGAAGCGAATTGCGGCGCTTAATGCTATAGCCGCTTCCACAGCGCCAGGGACTATGAAAAAGTTGTTTGTGTGGCAATCGTTTAGGATGTAACTGATTGCTACTTTAAATCACTGAACGATGGAATGACAATCGGGTCAAGGGAAGCTTAGATCAAGATTCGTACTGTGATTTTGCAATATGTTACTCTATGTCTCTTCAACTCTTGCCTGGCACAATGCATATTATGCTTTTAAAAGAGGAGGCAGCTCTTGTGATAATCTACAAATGGAAGGCTCCTTTGGTGAACAACTACAGACCAGTGCATAGGAACTCAAGATTGTTTACTTTTGTCTAAGCGAGGCAAGTCCCATTTAAGACCATCCAAATTATTCATATGTTAAATCTTCACTGGAAACAATCTAGCAACCCCACGTCTGTCATGTTACATGGACATTTATTCTATAATCATCCACCCTGTTGCTAAACCTTCTGAAACCTCTTAGAAAAAATAACAACGACAACTTTTGTAAACCACAATTACCAGTGGGTACAAATATGAATTCAAGAAGGTCGTTCGTCAGACACTTTCGTGCTGAACCTCATCTCTACGCACCGACAGGTGCAATTAACATGATCTCAAGGTAATTTGGGTTGTCCAGGACACTACAGTGCGTCTCACGGAATGGTGCAAGTCTTCTAGGAAATCATATATAACCCTTAAACTTCAAAACTTGTTTCTTCTTTGAAGTGACTTTCTTTCAATGCGGGCTCGTATGACAGCCCTTGGCAGCGTCTAACAGTTACTCAAATGAGGCAAATGTTCCACAGAAGACTGTGTTTGGTTCTCTGTTGTTGAATATGTGTTTGCTGGACTACCATACCTTCTTTGTGAAGCCCAAGTTGTCTTAAATGACAGACATCCGACCGCACATTGGAAAGTAGAAAGAGAAGAAAGCAAAGTGGTGAGACAGGTTCCAAGAAAGGGGAGAAAAGTGGAAAGAAAATGGGGAACCTCGGCGCTATGGCGCTCGGAGCACGATGTTCTTTAGGTAAAGTGCATCAGTGACATATGGACTATGTGTGTGTGTGTGTGTGTGTGGTGTGTGTGTGGTTGTGTTGTGTGTGTGTGTGGTGTGTGTGTGTGTGTGTTGTGTATTCACTTAGTTGTATTCACTTAGTTGTATTTTACGGGGGTTGAGCTTTGCTCCTTCGGCCCGCCTCTCAATGTCATCAACTGTTTACTAACTAACTAACTATTTTTTTTTCCCCCACACCACACATACACACACACACACACCCCAGGAAGCAGCCCGTGACAAGGTACGGGCTCCATGAGAGAGCCTCCGTGCGGGCTCCGTGTGTGTGTGTGTATTCACTTAGTTGTATTCACTTAGTTGTATTTTACGGGGGTTGAGCTTTGCTCTTTCGGCCCCTCTCAACTGTCAATCAACTGTTTACTACTACACTAACTACTTTTTTTTTTTTACACCACCCACACAACACACACCTAGGAAGCAGCCCGTAACAGCTGACTAACTCTCAGGTACCTATTTACTACTAGATAACAGGGCCATCAAGGTGAGAGAAACTGTGCCCATTTGTTTCTGCCGGCCCCGGGAATCGAACCCCGGTCCCACATTACTACGTATCAAATGTGCTGACCGCTCAGCTACCGGCCACACACGTGCTGTGTGTGTGTGTGTGTTTACTCACCTAGTTGTACTCACCTAGTTATGCTTGCGGGGGTTGAGCTTTGTCTATTTGGTCCCGCCTCTCATCTGTCAATCAACTGGTGTACATATTCCTGAGCCTACTGGGATCTATCATACGTATATTTGAAACTGTGTATGGAGTCTGCCTCCATCACATTACTACTTAATATATTCCATTTGTTAACTACTCTGACACTGAAAAATTCTTTCTAATATCTCTATGGCTCATCTGGGTACTAAGTTTCCACCTGTGTCCCTTGTTCGTGTTCCACCCGCAATGAAGAGTTTGTCTTTGTCAACCCTGTCAATTCCCCTGAGAATTTGTGTGTGTGTGTGTGTGTGTGTGTGGTGTGTGTGTGTGTGTGTGTGTGGTGTGTGTGTGTGTGTGTGTGTGTGTGGGTGTGTGTGGTGTGTGTGTGTGTACTCACCTAGTTGTACTCACCTAGTTGTGCTTGCGGGGGTTGAGCTTCTGGCTCTTTGGTCCCGCCTCTCAACCGTGCAATCAACAGGTGTACAGTTTCCTGAGCCTATTGGGCTCTATCATATCTACACTTGAAACTGTGTATGGAGTCAGCCTCCACCACATCGCTTCCTAATGCATTCCATTTGTCAACCACTCGACACTAAAAAAGTTCTTTCTAATATCTCTGTGGCTCATTTGGGCACTCAATTTCCACCTGTGTCCCCTAGTGCGTGTGCCCCTTGTGTTAAACAGCCTCTTTATCAACCCTGTCGATTCCCCTGAGAATCTTGAATGTGGTGATCATGTCCCCCCTAACTCTTCTGTCTTCCAACGAAGTGAGGTTTAATTCCTGCAGTCGCTCCTCGTAGCTCATACCTCTCACTCGGTACTAGTCTGGTAGCAAACCTTTGAACCTTTTCCAGTTTAGTCTTATGCTTGACTAGATAGGGACTCTATGCTGGAGCCGCATACTCCAGGATTGGTCTGACATATGTGGTATATAATGTTTGAAAGATTCAATGCCTGTGTATTGATCTTCATGATGTATATAGATATATATGCCTGACATTTTATTACTGATTTATATATGACATGCCTGTGTACTGAATAATATCATATACGTGGAGTGATCGTCAGTGATATCTCTTTAAGAGAAAGTATAGATATAAAGAAAAGTTCAGTGATCAAGTGAGTGCATTCACAGTAAATATTATTAAGAATAGAGTAATCTTTTGGTACGGTGAAAAGTCACTGTGAGAGTATTGTGAATAAGATGTTGATCGTGAGGCCAGTGAAATCATAAGTAAACCATGTGAACGTTGAATAGTGTTTTGGAAAAAGTTAAATAAACGGAGATCGTGACTATTAGAAAACAAGTACTAGTCTGTTCCCACGATCGCGAGGGTTCCGGTCAGCTGACATTCTGACAGGTGACACGTGCCGATGTTACCATATCGGTGTGCTTCAGATTATTACCCTATGAATGGAGCAATTGTCATATATTAATCCTGATACATTGATGCATATATATTTCTCGTTGTCTTTTAAGTAAAATACCAAAACTCTTTGCGTTTGATATCATCCCCTCCATTCATCTTGTGACCGTGTAACGAAGTAAAGCTGAGTGATCTGCCTGATACCACATTATTGGAATTTGCTCTTGCCACAATTACACCTGACCACTGCAGTGTTACTGGACACAAGAAAACCAGTTGGCGACCTTGAAGGCTGTGTAAGAGTTCGGTGTCGGGGTGGGCCACAGATTGAGGGAACGATCTGTGCTCTCACTCATCTTATAATCTAAAGGCCGGTTGTGAGATCGACTGGGATACTCTCCGAGGCCAGCAGTGGAGCCTAGAGGATTGAGGGAAGACCCGCCGAACGACGGTGAGTAAGGGTATTGTTGGAGCAACCACCTGGGAAGGAGATCCAGTCTATTGTTGCTTTAACCCTCCCCTAACGAGTACACCGTGAAACCCCGACAACACATACACACGCACATACACACACACATACACACACTCACGATGTAGCGAAGAGAAGCGAGAGAGTGAGTGTGGGTGTGCACACATGAGTGGGCTATGATCTGAGGAGTGAGAGATTGAGGCTGAGGAGAAGGATGATTTAGATGAGAACGAGAAAGATAGAAGACGTTTTCATTCTCATCAGCAGAGGAACAATATTGAGTAAACGGGTTTCATTTCTCTTAGAGACCAAGCTTCATTGTGGTAAGGATAGCAACTATTTTTACATTAATATGAATGAACATTTTCACGTTGGACAATTATTTGCGGTCTTAATCCTTTTGGTTTTTAAATGCGTAAATGATTGATTAATATCTATGTAAAATTTACCATAGAGGTTACTTGAATAACATTTGTTCAATAAATATTGAAACTAAAGTGTAATTAACTCACTTTCCTTCAACCTTGTTCTAGTGTGGTTGAGGAGCAGGTTTTTCTTAGTTTATTTTCTATCATAGTAGTATATACAAAGAAATCACAATAGCGCGTCATATATGTATATCAATGAGAACCTCATCTGAAGTCAACTCAGAGCTTCAGATTCAACTCAGAGCTTCAGAGTCAACTCAGAGCTCTAGAGTCAACTCAGAGCTACAGAGTCAACTCAGAGCTTCAGAGTCAACTCAGAACTACAGAGTCAACTCAGAGCTTCAGAGTCAACTCAGAGCTTCAGAGTCAACTCAGAGCTTCAGAGTCAACTTAGGGCTTCAGAGTCAACTCAGAGCTTCAGAGTCAACTCAAAGCTTCAGATTCAACTCAGAGCTTCAGAGTCAACTCAGAGCTAAAGAGTCAACTCAGAGCTTCAGAGTCAACTCAGAGCTTCAGAGTCAACTCAGAGCTCCAGTTGAGTTTTCTTATTTACCTTAGAAGTAGCAGTGCCGTGCGCCTCACCTTGAGCGAGGTATTTGAATCCTTCTGCTTCCTTAATTAAGATGCTCAAATAAAAGTTAGTGAAACAGGAAGATATTTTACAAATGTCTTACAATCGTCGAGGAGGAAGATGGGGGGGGGGGTTGTAAACTCTTTCACTTCACATTAGTATACCAAGAAATGAGTGTAAACTATTCTCACTGAGAAATCCTACACTTTGTATATTGCTATAAACCTGTTTTGGTTAGTTTTGATTGTCTTGAGCAGATCTTTGCTTATTACCAACGCCAGTAATCTTGTTTTCTTATGGGTAATAATATATGTTTTTTTATAAGTATTATTTATGTTTTTGTTTTGTTTAATCTGAGATCCGTCCATATTATTTTATTTTAGTATATTTGCATTGCGTGATAAATACTGGAATTGAAAACCATGGATTACAACTTCGGTCAATCATTCGATCAACCGTTTCTAGGTAATCATTCTATAAGTACATGTAATTTTATTATAATTGTTTTATATTATCACTAAATTATTCCTTGTTATTGTTTTAATAATAATAACAAAAGCTTTACAGTTATTAGTGAATATAATTTCGTCACTTATTCCACTTATTAGTGATCATAATTTGACCACTTATTCCACTTATTAGTGATCATAATTTGACCACTTATTCCACTTATTAGTGATCATAATTTGATCACTTATTCCACTTATTAGTGATCATAATTTGATCACTTATTCCACTTATTAGTGTTCATAATTTGATCACTTATTTCACTTATTAATGATCATAATTTAATCACTTATTTCACTTATTAATGATCATAATTTAATCACTTATTCCACTTATTAATGATCATAATTTGATCACTTTATAATTCCAAAGTTTGAGATTATAGTCTGTCACTGTTGGTCGTGTTCCTTGAGAGTTTCATAATATCCAACCTACGACCACTCCGTGTCCTCGTTCTACGCTCCACATCTCATCAATACTCCTTACTATGTCATCATTCATTACCGATCATCATCATCATCCACTTTTTCTCCTATTTTTAGCACTCTATCCTTTTGCTCTACTTCTTCTCGCTTTGCGCTTCGTCTGTAGTTTTTCTCGCTTCGCTTCGTACACTCTCAGCTACCCATTCGTCTCTCACTCTTCCCCAACTTCTCGGTATTTCATTTTTCCTATCTCCTCCTTCTCAGCTATTCCCCACACCAACTTATCAACCTTTTCTACTCGTTCCCAACTTCAATCCTAGTCTCTTGCGCACTCCCACCTTCTCACTCTCCTCCCACACTGTTTATTGTTTTAGATTCAGCTACTCGGAACATAAGTTCCAAGTAGCACGGGCTATGGTGAGCCCGTAGTGGACTTACCTGGCATAGGAGCGGGGCAAGTAGCACGGGCTATGGTGAGCCCGTAGTGGACTTACCTGGCATAGGAGCGGGGCAAGTAGCACGGGCTATGGTGAGCCCGTAGTGGACTTACCTGGCATAGGAACGGGGCAAGTAGCACGGGCTATGGTGAGCCCGTAGTGGACTTACCTGTCATAGGAGCGGGGCAAGTAGCACGGGCTATGGTGAGCCCGTAGTGGACTTACCTGTCATAGGAGCGGGGCAAGTAGCACGGGCTATGGTGAGCCCGTAGTGGACTTACCTGGCATAGGAGCGGGGCAAGTAGCACGGGCTATGGTGAGCCCGTAGTGGACTTACCTGGCATAGGAACGGAGCAAGTAGCACGGGCTATGGTGAGCCCGTAGTGGACTTACCTGGCATAGGAACGGGGCAAGTAGCACGGGCTATGGTGAGCCCGTAGTGGACTTACCTGGCATAGGAACGGGGCAAGTAGCACGGGCTATGGTTAGCCTCCTGGCCAGGTCCTCCCACACATCAACCTCCCATTTTATATCTCCTCTCCTCTTCTACTCCACCTTCAACTACCCCACCTCCACTACATTCCCGTTTTCTTCCACACCCCCACCTTTTCCCCCTCCCGCACCTCCTCCACTTCTCCCCTTTCCCCTCTTGACGGTTCCGCGACGCGAAAGTAATCAAGAAACTTTTTCAGAGATTCTGGTTGGCCGGGCATATGACAACAGTGAGAGCAAACACGCGCGGTGATCAGCGTGGGCGGGGCAAGCACACTCTAACACGCACGCATGCACGCGTGCAAGCATGCATATACACATATGCACATGTACTATTTACCTTTAGTTCACATTTTATTGAACAATGTTATTCAAGTAACCTCTATGGTAATGTTACATAGATATTAATCAATCATTTACCATTAAACAACAAAGGATGAAGACCCAAATAAGTGTCCACCGTGAAAATGTTCATTCAATTACTGTAAAAAATAGTTGCTTCTTACCACAATGAAAGCTTGGTCTCTAAGAGAAATGAAACCCGTTTACTCAATATTGTTCCTCTGCTGATGAGAATGAAAACGTCTTCTATCTTTCTCGTCCCCTCTAAATCATCCTTTCCTCAGCCCAATTCTCACTCCTCAGACCATAGCCCACTCATGTGTGCACACACACACCTCACTCTCTGGGACCTTCTCTTCGCGACATCGGGCGGTGTATGTGTGTGTGGTATGTGCGTGGTAGTTTGTCGGGTTTCACGGTGGTACTGTAGGGGATGGTTAAAGCAACAATAACTGTCTCCTTCCCAGGGGTTGCTCTCAATGGACCCTTATCACCGTCGTTCGGCGGGTCATCCCTCAATCCCTATGCTCCATGCTGGCCTCGGAGATCTCCAGTCGATCTCACACCGGCTTTAGTTATAAACAGAGTGAGAGCACAGATCGTCTCCTAATCTGTGGCCCACTCCTACACCGACACTTACACGCCTTCAAGGCACAACTGGTTTTCTTGTGGCAGTAACCCTGCAGTGGTAGGTGTAATTGTGGCAAAGCAAATTCAATAATTGGTATCAGTCAGATCACCCGCCTTTACTTCGTTACCGGTCACAAAAATAATGGATGTGATGAAGCAAGACGAAAAGGTTTGGATTTACTTAAAAGACAACAGAAATATATATGCATCAACATATCAGGATTAATATATGACAAATTGCTCCATAAGGTATAATATGAAGCACGATAGGTAAATCGGCCGGTCCCTGCGAAAGTCAGCTGACGGAACCCTCGCGATCTGGGAACAGATATACTTGTTTTTAATAGTCACGATCTCCCGTTTATTTACGTTTTCCAAACACTATTCCACGTTCACATGTTTTATGAATTTCACGGCCTCACGATCAACATCTTATTCAACATACTCTCACAGTGACTTTTCACCGTACACAAAGATTACTCTATTCTTAATAATATTTACTGTGAATGCATCACTTTAATCACTTAATTTTCTTTAATCTTTTCTTTTCTCTTTAAGTATATCACGGGATTCACTACACGGTAGAATATTACGTACACAGGCATGCAACTAAAATAAGTAATAATGTCAGCATATATCTATACATAAGAAGATCATAACAGCATTCTATCAATAGATTTTAGATCAATCCACAGGCATTATATCAATAGATTATAGAAATCAGTCCACAGGCCAATATCGGTTTCCTACCAATATACAATATAATAATACCCACGTAGAAATAATAGTCACGTAAATTCTCTGATGATCTTGGCTGCTTGCACAACACCCACACTAGATATTATGTAAACTGATACTTTGAGCGCTCTTGGCAGCCTCACCAATCTGTGGCTCTCTGTGACGTAAACTCATGTGAGACTTGCTCATGACATATATAATATTCTGACAAGAATATACATAGCTAACTAAAGGGGAATGGGGGGGGTACTGTAACACCTACCACCTATATAGAGGGACAGTTGGGTTGCTCTGGTCCAGGGCCTCGCCTCGCGTATCATCCAGAAACCAGCCCCACGTCTTAGATGTCGGCTCTCGCCGCTTCTGTACACAGTAGGTCCGTGCTTCTTCCTCTACATACGTCGTAGGGTCGAAGTCGGTCTCCTGGCCATCAAATTTCCTCCCAACTACGGCAGCCAGCCACGGTCGGCGGTCGTCGCACTTTCCCAATATTTCTAGTCACTGTCTCCTAGAGGAAATGCCTCTCACCTCTACGAAGTCACTGTGAAGTTATCATCCGTCCCGGACGACACACGCACAGCACCCGTCTTCAGAGCAGTTGAAGCTCAGTTCACTGTCGATTCCCTCGTCGTTTAGATATGTCGCTAGGTATTTTGGAAGACGTCTCGACGTGCTGCTCCAACTTTTGACAGACGTTAGGGTGTCCACGAAGGTGGGGTTACTGTCAAACTTAACAGTACCGTCGATCACACGTTCAACCTGGTTGACAATGCTGTCAACCTGGTTCACTCATGGTGGGTTGGCCCGGCCATTAAGTTGTCTCTTATACTGGTGAACTTCCAACGACGACACACGTCGAGGCCCGGCCCACTTCTTGCAAACCACCTGTCCCTGGAGCACTTGTTTTCTCAATATTCTGTCAATTGCTTATCTGAGCCACTTCTGGTTTGCAGGAAGACCTCACAGAGTGCGTGCCAACAACTGGAGACGCTTAAATCCACCGGAGTTCGTAAATCCTCACGTGAACAGGGAGACCATCAACAATCCTCACCTCTCGGACGTTGTCGGAAACATGATGTCGCCGAGCGTTCACACGTGGTACTCCCATGCCTATGTAGCGGCACTTTTCCAATTGGTTTTATTGGCTCCCATTCCTTTGCTGACGGGACCAATTCTGCGCCACTGTCGACCCACACAGTTTGGCGGGAGTAACAACTTGCCATACGCCATGGGCTCCCTAAAGTCCTAGCCCCCAGGCACAATACTACACTTTTCCGCAAATTCTCGGGTCTTCGAGATACTGTTCCTCCCACACATTATAATGTCCTGCACTGTAAGACGCTCGTGAATAGTGGAAAGACTCTTACAGAGGCGTGGTAATATTAGCGGGGGGGGAACACCGTCACAGTGGGGGTATTCACCTAGTTGTGTTGCGGGTTGTGGTTTGCTCTTTCGCCCGCCTCTCACCTTCAGTCAATGTTTACTATTTTTTTTTTCAACACACACACACACACCCACACGACACACACACACACACCGAGGAAGCATCCCGTAACATCTCTGTCTAATTCCCAGGTACATTTACTGCTAGGGTAACAGGAGCATTCAGGTAAGGGAAACTGCCATTGTTTGTGCCTGGGGCGGGAATCGAACCTGCGCCACTGAATTATGAGTCTTGCGCGCTATCCACAGGCTACAGCCCCCCCCCCATAGTGTGTGGTGTGTGTGGGGTGTGTGGTGTGTGGGTGGGGGTGTTTGTGGGGGTTGTGTGTGGGTGTGTGGTGTGTGTGTGTTGTGTGTGTGTGTGTTGTGTGGTGTGTGTGTGTGTGTGTGCGTTGAATGTGTTGTGTGTGTGGGTGTGTGTGTTGTGTGTTGTGTGTGTGTGTGTGTGTGTGTGTGTGTGGTGTGTGCTGGTTTGTGTGTGTGTGTCTGTGTGGTGTTGTGTGGGTGTTGAACTGTGGTTGATGTTGGTGATGTATAAAAATAATAAATGAGTCCAATAACGGTGGTCACTGTATGTGTGTTTGTTATGTGTGGTGTTGTGTGGCGGGTGTGTGTGTGTGGTTTACTACTTATGCAAACAGATCAGATAGCATGTGAGCTCGGCGACCACCTTCTAGCAGCCTATTGTCTAATATATAACTGACGACATAGTATCCTGTACCATATATTCACAATAGTGAACACACACACACGAGCACACACGCTGTATCCGGATGCCAGTCAGTTTAACAGCTGTCTAACTCCTAGGTACGTACTGCAAGGTGAAATCAGAACATTTGGTGAAAGAAACTGACATGTTGGTCCTGCCTCGGCCCGGAAATTGCCCAGCTCTTAGACTACGGGCCCTCGGGAGCTCTGTCACAAATCACA
>WNGS01165339.1:2997115-3008862 GCA_020271785.1 Procambarus virginalis
TGCGTCTACCATCGTTCAACCCGTCAACTAAACTCCCTTGGCAAACGAGGAAGGTTGAATGATCTAGGATGAGGGAGGCGGGAGGGTGAGTGACAGAGGGTGAGGTGTAAGGGTGATGGATTGAGGGTGAGGTATAAGGAAGGGAGAAGGATCAAGTGTGAGATACGAAGGAGGGTGAAGGATCATGGATGAGTACAAGGTATGAGGTAAAATTACGTTATGCATTAAATAAACGGAAATTGAGCGGGTTGATGAGCAATAACTTAACTCGCGTTAAGTGATAATTGACTATCTAAACTAACAGCTGACAGGCGGGTCGCCGAGTCAGTGAATGACTGATTTTAACCTCCCGTGCTCGTGTTTCCTTCTACTGCATTTGTTGTATTTTAACATAATTATAAGGAATTAACGTTTTACAATCTTGCACAATTCTTTTTCACTACATTTTTTTCTGCCAGCGCTAACGTCGTTGGGCGTGTAACTAAGGAGTGCCCGACAGAGGGCAGCTTCAGTACTATGCATCAATGGTAGCTTCAGTACAATACGTCAATGGTAGCTTCAGTGCAATGCGTCAATGGCCGCTTCAGTACAATACGTCAATGGTAGCTTCAGTGCAATGCGTCAATGGCCGCTTCAGTACAATGGGTCAGTGGTAGCTTCAGTACAATGCATCAATGGTAGCTTCAGTACAATACGTCAATGGTGGCTTCAGTGCAATGCGTCAATGGCCGCTTCAGTACAATGCGTCAATGGTAGCTTCAGTGCAATGCATCAATGGCCGCTTCAGTACAATGGGTCAGTGGTAGCTTCAGTACAATGCATCAATGGTAGCTTCAGTACAATGCGTCAATGGTAGCTTCAGTACAATGCGTCAATGGTAGCTTCAGTGCAATGCGTCAATGGCCGCTTCAGTACAATGCGTCAATGGTAGCTTCAGTGCAATGCGTCAATGGCCGCTTCAGTACAATGCGTCAATGGTAGCTTCAGTACAATGTGTCAATGGTAGCTTCAGTACAATGCGTCAATGGTAGCTTCAGTACAATGCGTCAATGGTAGCTTCAGTACAACGCGTCAATGGTAGCTTCAGTACAATGTGTCAATGGTAGCTTCAGTACAAAGGGTCAATGGCAGCTTCAGTACAATGCGTCAATGATAGCTTCAGTACAATGCGTCAATGGTAGCTTCAGTACAATGCGCCAATGATAGCTTCAGTACAATGCGTCAATGATAGCTTCAGTACAATGCGTCAATGATAGCTTCAGTACAATGCGTCAATGATAGCTTCAGTACAATGCGCCAATGATAACTTCAGTACAATGCGTCAATGATAGCTTCAGTACAATGCGTCAATGACAACTTTAGCACAATTGGTGATGGGCAGCTCCACTATAATACTTCAAGGGATAACATGACAATCATGCGAGCAAAATGCAGCTGCAGATTTCCGTGATTCGTGAACAATGTTTCCCATCGGGTCATTAGTTTATTCTTAAAGATGCTCATTGACCTTGCGTGAAGAACACCTAAAATATTGGTACAAATTTAATGACAATTACGAGAATATTGAAGAGACTAAAAGGAATAGTAGAACTGTATTAGGAAGCAGATAAATTACGAAAACCATTTGAAATACAATCTTATTTTGGGAATTAGTATGCTACGGAAAAATACTTTATTGAGCTCTTAAAGAGAACTCACGATAAACTCGCATGTAACGTATTTTTATTTTGGATTTTTATTGAGAGTGAACATCACGTAATACATACTCGCTTTAAGAATTTGTGCAAGTAATTAGGGGAAAAAAATTACAAGTTGAACTGAAACACATAAATGATGCTCTGTGTTTTGCCCTACTTTTTATTCGTCGGAACCAATATTCTGGTGACATGATGAAAAGGCGTTGGTATTCTATTTTATGTTATACAGGTTCCGAGGTTCTATTTTATATTGTTTTGGTATGTTGTGTTAATATGTTGGCACTGTGACGAGTTGCTGTGCCCATGGTATGCAATAGTAGTCATATGGCCTGTTAATAACTCTCTTGTGTTGACACAAGACGGCTGACCCTGATGCATCTGTTCACCTAGCAGTAAATAGGTATCTGGGAGTTAGACAGCTGTTACGGGGTACTTCCTGGGAGTGTGCAACAAAAAGGAGGCCAGGGGCCAGATTCACAAAGCAGTTACGCATGCACTTACGAACCTGTGCATCTTTTCTCAATCTTTGGCGGCTTTGTTTACAATTATTAAACAGTTAATGAACTCCAAAGCACCAGGAGGCTGTTTATAAAAATAACAACAGTTGATTTGGAGGTTTTCATGCGTGTAAACTGTTTAATAAATGTAACCAAGGCCATCAAAGATTGAGGAAAGATGTTCACGTTTGTAAGTACTTGCGAAACTGTTTCGTGAATCTGGCCTGGCCGAGGATCGGGCTGCAGGGACGCTAAGCCCTGAAATCATCTCAAGATAACCTCAAGCTGTCAATATAACACCCTTGCGTATATTGTCAGTGATTACATATGTTGTCACGCTTGGGTTTGCAGTCATCCTGTGCCAGAACTGACATCAATGCTTGCAAACAGGTATTTGAACCTTCCATATGGTCGACAACACTAACATGGCGTTTAATCCAATGCATAACGTTAGAGAGCATGCAGCTCAGATATTAAACACAACATTTATCTAGAGAATCTATTTGGTCACTGTGTTAAACATACAGTTTAAGCAATATCCATTCAGTAACTGTGCAGGCAGAACTTTGTCCGGAAGGGGAAAACGAATAATCTTCAAAGACTAAACAAGCGCAGAGGCAAAAATCTTAACAAACAAATAGATGGAAGGATAAAACAAGCAAATGTAACAATTAGACGCGAGTATCAAACCGGAGGAATGTGTTTGTTTAAAGACCAGAGAAACAAGACAGATCAAACAAACAACAAACACACACGGAGCAAATAGAGATCATAAAGTCGGGGGTGGAATAAAACAAGAGGCACCAGAAACAGCCAGATTAGTTAGTGCTCCCAGACAAGAAAACGCCAAAACAACAAACACAAAGTGAAAACCAGGAATAAACACATAGTGATAGAAAGGGAAGGCAAAGAGAATAGAGACTGAAAAAGAAGAGTAGGAAATGGCGAATATGCAGGCAAGGTGTTGCAAGAGGGGGGGGGGTGGCATGCTGGTATAAGGGAATCACATACTGCACTCAAAATTTCGTCATTTGTACAAGTTCTTTTGTACTAGCCAAACTTCTCGTTGACTCCCAACCAGTGAATGGGGTAAAGGGTGGACGGGGAAAAGAAAGGGCAGGTCCCCCCAAAAAACTATTTAGATATCCTAATTTGTAAATGGATTTCCCTCCCTCTCTCCGCGCCTCTTGGATAAAATTTGATACAATGTTGCAAGAGCTGGTTGTTGCCATTGCTTTTTGGGTGTTATTTTTATTTTCTCCTGTAGTCTTTATCCTTGCTTACTCCTTCATCTTTCTCATGTAATCCTCATCTCTCTGTCAGTTTCTTTTCTCTTATATGCATCTAGTTTTCAGATTTTGCTCTCTCTCTCTCTCTCTCTCTCTCTCTCTGTTCTTCCTTCCTCATACCTTGCTATTTACCTATCAGTGCTTACCTATCAGCGATCATGGGAAAGTGTGGAGGGCAAACTCTTCATACCACGCCTACTAGCTTCGTTGTGCCTGTTTCGTTATAATTTAACTATTCTGAAGTTCGATCTCTTTTGGCGAATCTGGTTTCAAAGTTTTTGCAAGGAGGTGTCTCCCACAACCACTTCTTTCAAGTCATTTTATTTGTCGACCTCTAGTCATCCTGCTGTACGTCTTTTCTGGATGTATGAATACACAGCCCAATACATTTGACTCGTAGGGAGACATTTGTGTGTGTCTCCTTAGTTGAACAGTTATAGTAGACGCTCTCTACCCCTGTGCATATTACAAAACAGTCCTAACATTGCACTATTTCCGTCAAATGGGACCATTAAGAATGTTGCTCCTGCTTGTTTGAGTGTGTCATTTGCTTGGTAATATTGCTGTATAACTGAAGAGCAACCTTGCTGATGAAAGTTGTTAAATGAATATAAGTTTTTTTAATGGCTCGATCATACACATGCGATTGCCTCAGTTCGTTTTCCTAATTTGAATTAAGCTATGTATAGTAAGATGAGGTTGGGTTGGATTTATGTCAGACTTTGTAAGGTTAGGCTGATTTTAATGTACTTGTCACGAATTGACTTGAGTCCTTCTGAAGAAACCAAATTTCGTGATGTTGCACCTGTTAAGTGGTAACCACAGACCACCGGTTAAGTGGTGCCACGATGCACAGGTTAATTGGCATCATGGAACACCGGTTAACTGGTAACTACGATGGACCGGTATAAGAGACAGCACAGAGCATAGGTTTAGTGAAAACCATTGAGCTCCAGTTAAGTGGTACGAGGGGACAACCGGTTTAGTGGTAACCACAGAGAACTAGTTAATTCATGCCACTGAGTATAGGATAGGAGGCGCCTATCCAGACTACTGTGGTTCCCGACGCAGACCAACAAATTGTGCCGTTTAAGGTCAGAAATAACCTCTATTATATTACAAATGCACAAGACGAATACAGGATCAACATAGCAAACGTACTCCACAGTCAGTTATAACAAAAATCGTTAATGTTAAATATTTATTAAAATTCTTTCGAACTTGCCCTACCAAGTTGGTTGAGCAAAACTCTCATACTTTACAGGCGCGAGTTCGAGTCTCCGACCCACGTGAACGAAGTTGAATAGCTTTACCTAACCTGCAGAGGGAGAGAAAAATGGGAATATTCGTCTAAATTTGGCGGCGGGCCATGTTTTTCGCGCCTTATGGTACAGAAACCGAATTAATGGAGTGCAGTTTGGAGCATATTAAGAGAGGTGACGGGGGCAGCGTCACCTTCTTTCCTTTCCACCACGCTGGAGGGTGAAGCCAAGCCTCATCACGACGGGAACTAATGAACGCCAGGATTATCAGAAGCAAATCTTTCTCTCTGCCAGATTTCTCTTTTCATCATGTGATGATAGACGCCATGGCGGAGGAGAGAGGGAGACTCGGATCTCTGCTGACAGCTACATCCCTCACCGGCAAAGGTGGGGAGGAGGAGGAGGAGGAGGGGAGAAAAAGGAGAGGAATAGGAGGTTTATGCAAGGAGAGGAGGAGAAGGCTGTGGGGGACGTCTGCTAAGTAGGCGGGGGTAATACCAGTGCCACCAACATCATCATCGAGAGGAATGGCGAGGCACCCCTTCAAAGCCTGGTGTTGGAGGAAGAGGCAGCCTGAGTAACACGTCATCTGAGCCTAGTGTTGGAGGAAGAAGCAGCCTGAGTAACACGTCATCTGAGCCTAGTGTTGGAGGAAGAAGCAGCCTGAGTAACACGTCATCTGAGCCTGGTGTTGGAGGAAGAAGCAGCCTGAGTATCACGTTATCTGAGCCTGGTGTTGGAGGAAGAAGCAGCCTGAGTATCACGTTATCTGAGCCTAGTGTTGGAGGAAGAAGCAGCCTGAGTAACACGTCATCTGAGCCTGGTGTTGGAGGAAGAAGCAGCCTGAGTAACACGTCATCTGAGCCTGGTGTTGGAGGAAGAGGCAGCCTAACACGTCATATGAGCCATGTGTTGGAGACAAGAGGCAGCGAGTGGGCATGGCACCCCCTACAAGGCCTGGTGTTGGAGGAAGAGAAGCGCTGGCGACATGTTGAGAAGGAGTTTATGAGGGTGCTCAGTCTTGATTTAAGGTGATGAATTGAGATCTTATGACGGACTGGAGCGCAAGTCTCCATCTTGAGGGAGGAGATGGACGTGTGAGGAATAGGGGAAGATTTGAGGGAGGGGGGAGGATTGGAATAGGGGAGAACGGGAAAAGGGAGAAGGGGAGAGTGGAGAAGGGTAGATGAGAGTCGTGGGGAAGAGATCTGATTCTGGGGAAGATGTGAGTGGTAGTGGACGAAAATGAAAGATGAGAGGCTTGAAATATAAGATGGTCTAGTGTTAATGGTGTTGATGGTGATGACAGTTGACGAGGTTGGAGTGAGTGAGGGAGAATTGGTTGGTGGAGCTGGGAGACTTGGATTGCGGTGAGGAGATGAGGTAGGTAAAGAGAGACGGATGATTGGACGGAACTTAATGTGAGATGTTATGGGAAGCGAGTTAGTGGGAAATGTCCGCAGCCGGACTCATCTACGCTTAAGTATGAGTTCTGGTTCTTGTTAAATATATATATATATATATATATATATATATATATATATATATATATATATATATATATCCAACCCGTCCTCGCAAATTCGTATAGTCAATATTGACTTATTTGTTACCTGCATAGGTGACATACTAAACATAATAGTTTTCCTTGAAAAGCTTCATAGAAAACACCGACCTTACCTAACCTACTTAGTATGTTAAAATAAGCATCTTATAGCTTCGTAATTACAATCGTTACTTAACCTATTATAGGTATAGGTTAGGTAATAATTGTAATTACGAAGCAATAAGATGCTTATCTTAACATACTAAGTAGGTTAGGTAAGGTCGGTGTTTTCTATGAAGATTTTCAAGGGAAACTATTATGTTAAGTTTGTCACCTATGCACTTATTTAATAAGTCAATATTGACTATACGAATTTGCAAGGACGGGTTGCAATGTCGTACCTAGTAGCCAGAACACACTTCTCGGCCTACTATGCAAGGCCCGATTTGCCTAATAGGCCGAGTGATTTTCTTTATTTTCAATAAATTGTTTCCAATATATATATTATGTGTGTGTGTGTGTATTCGCATTTAAGAATATTTGAATTTATTAATAATTTCCAAGTGTAATAAGCTTCTTAAATGTCATGTAAGCATAGGCCCACTCTATGGTCATTATGACATGGAAACGCAACTTTTGTGATCACGCAGGCTGTGCGTGCAGGCAGAGTGGGATGGAGGTCTGGCTACTAGAAAGTTTCCTCGTATCTCAAGTTTGTATTTATACAAGGTCGTATACTCCCATGTATACTCCCATGTATACTCCCCTCATTTCAGCATTATAAGTATTCGAAGGCAAGAGGTTTCTAGGTCTATAAAGCCTTCCTCTTTAGCTCCAGATAACTCGAATGCTTAGAATAGCTGATGATGGAAGCTTCTCCCCATCAATGCTGGAGATTTACATCAGTCGATGTTGAATACTTATTGCAAGGGACGCTTTAAACTTACTGCAATAGTTGGCGGAAACGTATTGTAATGGGAGGTTTTTGTGAGGGCGCCAAACCTTCCTACTTCTGGAAAGATTTTGATGGGATGCTGCGTCAGCAGACAACTCGGTGAATGGAACTGGAATTGAGATATAAATTTGAGAATAAAGAATGGCGAGATGTTCAAGACAAATAGACACTCATTTTAAACGGTGGATGTGAGGAGGATGGGAATGGTTGGTGGGAGCTTTGATACCTCGCGTGGTTGGTTGGGGTAGCTGGTGGATTGGTGGTTGTTAGAGCAATGGTTGGTAGAGTAATGGCTGGCGGAGTGGTGGTGGTGATTGATGTAGAGTTGTGTAGGTGAAAGTTGGGGTTTAAGTGATCATTGTTGTGAGTAATTTTTTTTATATTAGTGCTGAAAGTGTTAGCTTCTGAATTGAAAGCTTTATTAATATTACTGTTAGGCCCAGTAATGGTGGTAGTGGTTGTCTAAGGAGAGGAAGTAAGGAATGTGGTGACAGGAGATATAAGGGTAGAATTTTTTTATTGATTTTGATGAGGGGGTTGATACTGGGTGTCCAGATTCACTGGTGGTCGCAGTAGAGAATGTCTTAGTGGCGCTGGCGACAGATACATGGATCATATATGAAGTAACTGGAATTTGACTACTGTTATTAACATGCAAATATTTTGGGTAGTAGTTAAGTCATTGAAAAATTATTGTAGTTATGATTGGAATAATGCAAGTGATAAGATTATTTTCTGTTCGAACATTGTTATTGCAACATTTATAAGTTGGGTTGAAAAAAGTTAAAACGAATTTATAGCTGTTAGTGAAGACATTATATATACGGTGGTAGTGGTACTATATTATGGTTCTGGTGATTTCATATATTGTGGAACAGATTTGGTTGAATCGACAGAGAGGCGACGACATGTAGGAGGTTTGAAATGATACGAGAGAGAGACTTATTGCTGGTAACATCTTTGGTTTCATAGCTTGGTATTGAGTATTATGCCTATTACGCACAAACGATTTATTAAATCCACTACAGTAACTTACCAACAGGTACACCTCAGTCTTGAACAGAGTTGAAGTAAACTTTAAGTAAATATACTCAGAGATATTGGGCATCACCAGCGGCGAACTTCCATTGGTCAATTACATGAGTTCACTGATGTTAATTATGAAGTGTGTATTTTAATCTCGGGCATGACACCGTGATGAATATTTTATACTGAAATTAAACAAAATTTGTTTTGATTTTTGTTGCTATCATCTTCAGAAAAAATTTAATTAAACAATTGTATTAATCAAATTAGGTGCCCTACTTCTTGAAAATAAATGCTCTTCTTGAAATGGATGCCGTGCTCCTTGAAAATAGATGCACTTCTTGATAAAAATATATATTCTTCTTAATATCCTCTATTTCCGGAATATTTAATTTTATCACCAAACTTAGGAAAATAATTTTTTTCTCAATCTTCCCCCCCCCCCTTTTCTTTCCACTTTTCTCCACTTCCCTTGGAACCCATCTTACTACTTTGCTTTCTTCTCTTTCTACTTTCTTCCCCGTCATTTCGCCTCTATCCTCAGTCTCACTCCCCATAATCAAGTCGTTAATCATTCTTTCGATTCTTATTTTCTTCAGGCTGTACTATTGTCTTCTCTAGGTGCCTCTTCCTTTTTCCTCTCTCTCTCTCTCTCTCGTACATTTCTCTCCTAGCCACCAGCAGCAATTTATCTGCTTGCCAATATCCTCCCTTTTCCCTAGGTTCCTTCCCCCCAATAACCTCGCTTTCGAACCCCTATTTACATCCTGGGATTCCCCTTCCACAGGGTATCCCTCTTCCCAAACGTATCCAAACAAAACAAATAAATAAATAAACAAATAAAACCACCTCTCATGTATGCAGCAGAGCGGCTAACCACGATGATTTTACGAAAGATTATACATTAGGAAACCAGATAAGGATTAAAAAAATTATACATAACCTTAGGTCAGCAAAAGTTAAAGGATTATTCGTAGAACAAGTGAATAAATTCAACTCATTTAGAATATGTATAGCCAAAGTGTCTTCCAGAAACGGCCTTTCCACGGATGTTCGTGTCATTACGTTTCTTCCACGGGGGCAGCAGACATCACTTTTCGTATTTTTCGCGTATGTTTTTTGTTTCGTGTATACACTGACACGCGTGCACGCACGGACGTACGCACGGGGTTCCTCCTGCACTGGCATCTCCGGACAAAACATACCAGCTGATAACTCAGAACCTAGGAAAGCAAAATAAGGAAATCCAGCGGTGCTGTCTGTGTGATTTTCTCGCTGATAGCGAGGAGGCGTGTGGCCGGCTCGCTCACGTGTCGTTAGACACGAGAGAATGGCCTACTTCAGTCCCTGAAAGACATACGTTCCCGCACACGCCACACACACACACACACACACACACACACACACACACACATACCACACACACACACACACACACACACACACACACACACACACACACACACACACACACACACACACACACACACCACACACACACACACTCTGGGGGGGGGCCTGGTAGCCTGGTGGATAGCGCGCAAGACTCCTAATTCTGTGGCGCGGGTTCGATTCCCGCACCAGGCAAAAGCAAATGGGCAAAGTTTCTTTCACCCTGAATGCTCCTGTTACCTAGCAGTAAATAGGTACCTTGGAGTTAGACAGCTGTCACGGGCTGCTTCCTCGGGTGTGTGTGTGTGTGGTGTGTGTGTGTGTGTGTGGTGTGAAAAAACTAGATAGTAAACAGTTGACTGACAGTTGAGAGGCGGGCCGAAAGAGCAAAGCTCAACACCCGCAAACACAACTAGGTGAATACACCACTGTGACGGTGTTCCCCCCCCTTCTAATTCTCCCACGCCTGCTGTAAGAGTCATGTCCACTATTCCCGAGCGTTCTCTACATTGCAGGCAACAATTGAACATGTGTGGGAGAGAACAGTATTCTCGAAGAGCCGAGAAATTTGCGAAAATGTAGTATTTTGGCCTGTGGGATAGGCCCTTTAGGGAGCCAATATGGCGCTGGCAATCTGTTCTCCCCGCCAAAACTGTGTGACGTCAGTGGCGCCAGATTGGTCACCGTCAGCAACATGGCACTGGGAGCCAATGAAAACCAACTTTGGAAAAGTGACGTCACATAGGCATGGGGAGTCCAGCCGTGTGACGCCTCGGCGACATCAGTCTTTCACGACACGTCCGAGAGGTAGGACGTGCGATCGGTCATCCTGTCAGAGTGACGGATTTACCGAACTCCGGTGGATTTAAGCGTCTCCAGTTGTTGGCACGCACTCTGTGAGGTCTTCCTGCAACCCAGAAGTGGCTCAGATAAGGAATTGACAGAATATTGAGCAACAAGTGCTCAGGGGACAGGTGTGTTGCAAGAAGTGGGCCGGGCATCGACGTGTGTCGTCGTTGGCAGTTCACCAGTATAAGAGACAGCTTAGTGGCCGGGCCACCCACCGTGAGTGAACCGGGTTGACAGCCTTGTCAACCAGGTTGAACGTGTGATCGACGGTCCTGTCAAGTTTGACAGTAACCCCACCTTCGTGGAACCCTACGAGTCAACAGTTGGATGCAAGCACGTCGAGAAGTCTTCCCAAATACCTAGTGATATATCTAGACGACGAGGGAATTGACATTGTTGTGAGCTTCAAGTGCTCTGAAGTCGGGTGCTGTGCGTGTGTCGTCCGGGACGGCTGATAACTTCACAGTGACTTCGTAGTGGTGAGAGGCAATTCCTCTAGGAGAACAGTGACAAGAACTAATTGGGAAACGTGCGACGACCGCCGAGACGTAGGCTGGCTGCCGTAGTTGGGAGGAAAGTTGACGGCCAGGAGACCGACTTCGACCCTGCGACGTACTGTAGAGGAAGAAGCACGGACCTGCTGTGTACAGAAGCGGCGAGACGCGACATCCTAAGACGTGGGGCTTGTGTTTCTGGATGAACGAGGCGAGAGCCTGGACCAGGAGCTACAACCCAACTGTCATCCTAGGATAGGTGAAGTAGGTGTTTACAGTTACCCTCCCATTTCCCCTTTAGTTAGCTATGTATATTCTTGTTAGGATATTTTATATGTCGTGAGCAAGTCTCACTTGAGTTTAAGTCACAGAGAGCACAGTATGTGGTGAGGCTACCCAGAGCGCTCACAGTATCAGTTTACATATATATCTATGTGTGGGTGTGTGCAAGCACCAAGATTCATCAGAGAATTTACTGTGACTATTATTAATCTACAGTGAGTATTATTATTATATGTATATTGGTAGGAAACCAGATATTGGTGTATTGATCTCTATAATCTATTGATATAAATGCCTGTGGATTGATCTCTTTGATCTATTAATATAAATGCCTGTGTATTGATCTTCATGATGTATATAGATATATATGCCTGACATTTTATTACTGATTTATATATGACATGCCTGTGTACTGAATAATCCTATACGTGGAGTGATCGTCAGTGATATCTCTTTAA
>WNGS01165339.1:3011826-3016826 GCA_020271785.1 Procambarus virginalis
ATAGAGGCTATAGCGATAATGGCAGTGTAGTGAAGATAAGGCCAGTCTTATACCTATGAACAACTCTGGAATATACTCAACCCACCATCCAGTCAATAAATGGTAAGTAATTAATTGAAGGTCTAATTTAGATGCTAATAAACAGGAAGTAGAAAGTTATAGAAAGCACGGGACATAATATGAATAATTAAATAAATGTTGCTTAGAGGGAAGGTGGTGAAAGAGATAGTTGGAGTTGTGTTAATATTGTTATTTGAAAATGAAGAAAGGGTCAATACACATAGATGAGCAGAATATTATCAAATTGGAACTGGCAGAGACGAATTGGCAACGAAAAATTAGAATTGCTAGCATGGGAATAATTGGGATGTCTGAAGTAAGTGAAAATAATGGAAATATTATGCGCCTGACAGCTGAGTGGACAGCGCTTCAGATTCGCAGTCGTGAGGATCCAGGTTCGATCCCCAATGGAGACGGATACAAAAAGAGCAAAATGTTTATTTCACCCTGATGCCCCTTTTACCTAGTAGTAAATAGGTACCTGGGAGATAAACAGCTGCTACGGGCTGCTTCCTGGGGGGTTGGGGGGGGGGGGTAACAAAAAGGAGGGCGTGGTCGGGGGACCGGGCATACTCATCATGGTGAGTGTACCTAGAAATGGAATCGTGGTGGGAGGGTGTCGAGAAATGTGAGAGAGGGTGAGAGGAAGTGAGGGAGAGGAGGTGGTGAGAGGAAGGCGAAAGAAGGGTCAGAGGAACTGTGGAAGATGAGGGAGAGGTGTTCGTCCCGAGGAGGCACCTCTCCCTCTCAGAGAGAGAGAGAGAGAGAGAGAGGGAGAGAGAGAGGAGAGAGAGAGAGAGAGAGAGAGAGAGAGAGAGAGAGAGAGAGAGAGAGAGAGAGAGAGAGAGAGAGAGAGAGAGAGAGAGAGCATCAGGGTGTGTTGTGGCCAATAAGTGAGGCGCCAACCCCTCGTTTTCTGTGGCTCTCACTCTGAACAAAAGGCTGGTGTCGGCTTTCTTCTGTGAAGATTTTATGATAATTGCTCCCTCCCCGGGTGTAATAATTACATTTTGCATGCATACTGCTGCCATCTCTTGCAAGCTAACAACACCGTTATGCAAACCCCTTGTAGCCCCCCTCTCTTTAAAAAAATCTTTTGCAATGTAGGTAATTTAAACAAATATTTTTTAGGTGACTTGCAATTAGCTTACTATTACAGAACTAGGAGCATTTGTGTCTACACAGTATTAATTTCCCCATATTTATCGAACAATCGGTCTTCTATTGATACTTACACATATGTAACTACCATTTAATGCTCAGCTTCAAGCTGAAATCCAAGAATTACATTTGTTTACCAGTACTAAAATGTCTACTCAACTGATGCACCCAAAGGAGATTAATTATATGGTTGAAAGTATAAATTATTAGCAGGGGACGGCGTCAATCATTATTCCCTATCTTCAAAGGAGACTGCAGCTATCATTTGGAGGACATAACGGGGTGCTGGAGGGTCATCGACTACGGCTAAATATCAAGCAACTCGCCATAAACACAGTGATGGATTAGCCAGGCAGCAGAGTAATTATTTTTGGGGGTGCGGGAGCCTCGGGGGGAACACGGTAATTTGTGATTGGTTTATTAATGGGGGAAAAAATTGTGATGAAATTTGTTAGTTTTATATAAAGCAAATAATTTTCCATCACTGTTTATATATATATATATATATATATATATATATATATATATATATATATATATATATATATATATATATATATATATATATATATATGTATATATATTTACAAAGATAGATAATGAGATATTAATAAGATATTAGTGTGATAAATGTGTGTCAATAATTCTACTCAAATCGCACTTTACCTGATCATTATAAAATGGATCTAAATTATGCAAACTACTGCTAATGTTCAAATTACATGTTTTTGTAGTCTGTATTAAAGCAGATTCAATACTGTTTCTATTGAAAATGCTTTTACAATTCATTATTGAAGAAGTTTCTTATAATCAATTTGGTGTGAACTTTCTGACAAATGAACAAACAAAGCATTAGACAATTGGCAATGTCTTATTGAGTATTATTTTGCGAAATTCGAAATCTCAAATCTTTGGATGTTTGCCTAACATAGAACCTATTACAGTCATTACAAGGTAATTTGTAAATGTCATAATTATCACTACTAGGAATATTTCTTACTAATAGTTTTCCAACAGTATTACATTATTAAACAATACATGTATATGAGAAACGTCTCAAGTCCTTAACAATATTTTCGAACCTAGACAAATATAGTAAGCATAACACATTCTTTTTTTCTTTTTGTGGCGAATTTTGTCACTGCATATATTATTCTAATATGTACGACGTGCGTTGTTACGACAAACTTCCTTTGTGAGCACCCTAGTGAGGCAGTCGAGAAGAGGAACACCTGTTGAAGCCTTGGATCCCTGTCTATCATTTGATGATATCCAGGAGCTCTTCAGCTGTTAAAATATATTGTATTTTTTTATTAGCTAATCCCTTACGTAGTGCCCATGACAGTATTAACGAAAGAGTGGAAATTAGGGATATTATTGATTATTTTTCTCATAAGTAAGTTCAACCTCCCCTCCTCTCGCTTTTCCCTCCTTTCTCTCTCTCTCCTTCCTTTCTCTCTCTCTCCTTCCTTCCCTCTCCTTCATATTTTCCCCCCTCACTCCTTCACCCACTTTTAATCCGTTCCTCTTCTCAAGTGTCTGAATTTCTCTGATAGCGCTAAGAAATTCCAGGGCCGAAATGAGCCTATCTTTCAGGTTTTCAAAGCTTCTTGCGGTGTGGTGAAGGTAGGACACCAAATTTGGTTACCTCATGACTCAAAAGCCACTTAGGATTTTATTATACAGAAAATTGGTTATTGTATCAGCGTCATTACCTTTGGTTTGGGAAGTCATGAGGTTTGCGTCCTCTAGTGTTGATATTTATACTTTTTTTTTTACACACGATGAGTGGTGTCGAGAGGAGATAGGGAGGTGGCGATTGATGTTCGAGCGCGAGAATAGACCTCGGGGCCATTGATGAACGCATTGGAGAATAGACTAGCTGGTGATATCTGTACGTTGCGGTAGATATGCGTGGCAGTTTATTTAAAAGCGCGTTGTATGTAGCAGGTGAAGGGAGAGATGAGGGTTCACGGTGAGGGGTGGGGGCTGAGAGTTCAGTGGTGAGAGGTCGGGGGTGAGGGTACAGTGGAGAGGGGAGAGGGAAGAGGGTACTGGGGTGAGAGGAGGGAGGAGAAAAATGACGGTAGAACGTAGACGAAGTGGAACCAAATTAAGGTTTATGCTGAATTATTATGTCGTTATTTATCTTCCGCTCTTCCACTGCTTCCTTATCCCCCTTCAACACCTCTTCCTCCCCCTTCCTCGCCTCCACCATCCACCAACTTCACATTTCCTCTTCCCTACCTTACCCCACCTTCCTCCTCCCTAACTCCTTCGTGCTATGTCCCATCGCAAGTCCCTATCCTGATCCCTTCTAAGTGTTATATACTCGTTATATATTGGCACTTTCTTCTGCTAGTTCCCTTCGGCCCCCTCCTTAACTCACGCTACCTGCTCTTCCTTTTCTCTCTCAATCCCCCATTCATCCCCTCCCAAAACCCCCGTGCTCTTCCCCCTCCTCCTCCTTTCTCCTCCTGCTGGCTGGGCCCACCTGATACGGCCTCAAGAGATGGTTTAAGGGGGATGAGATGAGGTCACCTCCACGCCCAGAGTGCAAAATGAATCCGGGTTTATAAGGTGTCAAGTAGGAACTTACTTAACTGTGCCCGAGGAGAGCGATCAATCAAAGTTGATTATCAACTTCATTTGCATAATTACCTCCGTGAAGAAGAGTAGGAGAATAAATCATACTTAATATATCCCCATGATCCTCGCAGAGTCGGAAAAAACTATGTCTGGGGGGTGAGGGGGGAATTTATCCCCCTAAATTGTTGCTCTATGCTGATGGGCCGGGGTTAAAAAACCATTGTTTTGAAATATAATGCAATGGCCAAGCTCTGTGCATGGTATTGAATGTTGCTCTTTTTTAGGTGAAGCAATGTTGCCCCTTTTTCTGGGTAAAGCAATGTTGCCCCTTTTTTCTGGGTAAAGCAATGTTGCCCCTTTTTTCTGGGTAAAGCAATGTTGCCCCTTTTTTCTGGGTAAAGCAATGTTGCCCCTTTTTTCTGGGGAAAGCAATGTTGCCCCTTTTTTCTGGGGAAAGCAATGTTGCCCCTTTTTTCTGGGTAAAGCAATGTTTAAAGCTTTTGTTTTCTTTGGCAGTACTCACCCAATGATAGGTAGCTGGTGTTTTTTTTCCGTTTTGTGAATCTGAAATTTTTTGGTGGTGATTTTTCGTTTCACATTGTTTTTTTTTAGCTGCTTTCTGTTTGATTAGATGGTTTGGTCGATGTCCGTCTCTTGTTTTTTTTTATTCTTTGCTGTCCGTTCATGCTTTCTTTTGTTCATTCGTCGGACTATTTCATCACTTGTCTGTTATTTCTTACGTTACCCTGTCTCCTATTTCCATTTCCTTTCTAATGTCTTTCTATTATTAAATTTCCATGTGTCTTCTTTCAATTTCATGTCCGTTCTTTCAATTTCATGTCCGTTCTTTCACTTAAATGTCCCTCATTTTATTTGCCTGCCCCTTGTTTCTATTGCTTGTTTCTTCTTTCTCTAACCTTTCACTTATATTGTGTGGTCTTTCACTTCTTTCATTTGCCTGTCTCTTTTTTGTCTTGATTGTCGTTTCTTTCTCTTGCTTGTCTCTTTTTTCGGGTCTATCCCATCGTTCTCTTTGGCTGCTTCTACTTTTATTTGCATGTCCCTTCTTTCACTTGCCTGTTTCTTCTTCCACTTGCCAGTGAAAGAAATGAAACTTTTATTCATCTGTCAATGAGAAAATAATTGAAGTAGTACGGGGATCAAACCAGCTTGCTGGGTAATCACAAACC
>WNGS01165339.1:3021826-3034920 GCA_020271785.1 Procambarus virginalis
GCGCTCTGGTTGTCGGTCTGGAGTGGCCTCTCCAGGGTACAACATCGAAACACCACAATATATACAATTTCTCCTCATATCTTGTGATGGCCGAGCTGTGTAAAGAAACGTCGGCGAACCGATAAAACGAGAAGGTGTCGGACAGAAGCGGCCGAGTACTGATGTTTAGCACAGGCTGCTCGGAGTGTAAACACCCCATTGTGTCGCCACTTGCCCTAACAGGTGGGCTGAGTGTTGGTTACTGCGGCCCATCACAGGGTTATGGCCACCAGAGAACGGCGTCACCTTCATGCAGATTACAGCATGAAGGTGAACACTTTGTTAAGTGCCGAGGTGGAGATCCGGTCGCCAGCCCAGTCACCGGCGCCTCGCGTGTAATGTATTCGTATAAGAGGAGTCGCTCATGTCCTCCGGAACTAAGGGACATCTTCTGGAGGTGGTGTACTCCTTGATCCCAATTTGACGTGCTCAGTGCTCCAGAGACGATGTCTTCACAGTTCCAGTGGTGATGTCTTCACTGTTCCAGTGGTGATGTCTTCACTGTTCCAGTGGTGATGTCTTCACTGTTCCAGTGGTGATATCTTCACTGTTCCAGGGGTGATGTCTTCACTGTTCCAGTGGTGATGTCTTCACTGTTCCAGTGGTGATGTCTTCACTGTTCCAGTGGTGATGTCTTCACTGTTCCAGTGGTGATGTCTTCACTGTTCCAGTGGTGATGTCTTCACTGTTCCAGTGGTGATGTCTTCACTGTTCCAGTGGTGATATCTTCACTGTTCCAGTGGTGATGTCTTCACTGTTCCAGTGGTGATGTCTTCACTGTTCAAATGGTGATGTCTTCACTGTTCCAGTGGTGATATCTTCACTGTTCCAGTGGTGATATCTTCACTGTTCCAGTGGTGATGTCTTCACTGTTCCAGTGGTGATATCTTCACTGTTCCAGTGGTGATATCTTCACTGTTCCAGTGGTGATATCTTCACTGTTCCAGTGGTGATATCTTCACTGTTCCAGTGGTGATGTCTTCACTGTTCCAGTGGTGATATCTTCACTGTTCCAGTGGTGATATCTTCACTGTTCCAGTGGTGATATCTTCACTGTTCCAGTGGTGATATCTTCACTGTTCCAGTGGTGATATCTTCACTGTTCCTGTGGTGATGTCTTCACTGTTCCAGTGGTGATGTCTTCACTGTTCCAGTGGTGATATCTTCACTGTTCCAGTGGTGATATCTTCACTGTTCCTGTGGTGATGTCTTCACTGTTCCAGTGGTGATGTCTTCACTGTTCCAGTGGTGATGTCCTGGCTGTTCTGAGGGTAGTGCTCTCTTTATTCAAGACATGGTGATCTCGCCGTTCTCTAGTGGTGGTATGCTCATTGTTCTAGAGGTGGTGGTGTTGGGGAGGGAGGAGGTTCTCGTTGTTCCAAAGATTTCATGTCCTCTCTGTTCCAGAGATGATGTGCTTACAACGTTTTTCCACCCCTTCCGCAATATTTCCGTTACATTTTGCCATCTCTCAACCTCTCCAGAAATCCCATTCCACAAATCTACTTCCACTTCCCAATAGCTCCTCTCAATATTTCCGTTCCACGCACCTCCTTTCCTCTCCTTCCCAACCGCTTCTCGCTCTCTACGTCTTCCTCAGCGTTTTTTTTTAGGCGCTGACTGTACTGTCGCCTCCAGCTGCTGATCAGATCAAATATTAGCTTACTGAAGACCCCATCAATCTGCAGTTTAATTTCCGGTGACTACATTTGTTTCTTCCTCTTTTGGGCCTTCCTGGAGAACTGTTCATGCCTCCTCCTCCTCCTCCTCTTCCTCCATCCTCCCCATCTCCCTCCCCTCTCACCCGACCTCCCCCACAAACCAATACCTACTCCTCATCCAGTAGTAGCAGTACTACTACTACTGGTCTCGCGCCTGATGTGCTTCTGGATTAATAGTTTTCTTACCTATCTTTGTTATGATATTTAGATCATTTTTTCAGCTTATGTAAATATATATATATATATATATATATATATATATATATATATATATATATATATATATAATATATATATATATATATATAACATTTTAGGGGTACCACCTCTGGTGCAATTGCAGGGACCCACATCCTCGAAGAAGAAAACAAAGAGCATTCAGAGAAGATCTTGTGGATTCTCACTGAATACTTTATTCTTTTCCTCTCCTACCACCCCTATTATTTTTTGTATGTTTTGTTTTATTTTATTGCAATGCTACAGTTTACAGAGAACACACCCACACACACAAATATATAACAATTAAACAATCAGCGTTCGAAGACCTCGTCCAGCTCCTCGGAGGTTGGGTGCGTACCCAGGATACAGCACGCATTTCCCCTCTGCACTGCGACACTGAGGCGCTGGAATAGGAAACTGGCTGCTCGTGGGTCTCTAGTTTTCCCAATGAGTTCCTCACCAACCTCCTTTAAAAACTTGAGTGCACATTTACCCCAGGCGCCCAGAGTCTCTGAGCCTATCGGCACGAACCTGTAACAACGTTCTAGGTTTCTGTACTTGTGGATTTTCTGGGTCTCCCTGAAGGTGGCTGCCCCACCTCCCTCCGCTGAGCTGTAACGTAAATAGGTATCAGCCAATGTAGATGCATATATATATATATATATATACATATATATATATATATATATATATATATATATATATATATAATATATGTATATATATATATATATATATATATATATATATATATATATATATATATATATATTATATATATATATATATATATATATATATATAATTATATGGAAGGGAGTACCACCTCGGGCTGGAAAAAGGGGGACCCATAGCCTCGGAGGAAATCACGCTTAACGCATTAGAGGGAACGTTTAGATCCCCTCCAATACAGTTTCTGTGTATTTTTCTCCTACCACTCCCTTCCTTTTTTGTGCATTATTATGTATTTGATGGTTACAAGATATACATGGGTTGATACAAAAATAATACAAAAAGGTGCTTAAAGGTTATGGATCTCTTGAAAAACACGACAATGGGAAACATTGATGAATGTCACAGACAGGTTCGATCATTGTTGCAAGTCAAACACTTTTTCGAATTCCTCTGAAGTTGGACTAGTGCCCAAGACGCAACAGGAATTTCACCTCAGAATCGCAACACTGAGGCGCTGGAACAAGAAACTTTTTGCTCTCTGGTCTTTTGTAGCGCTGATCAATTTGTCTCCCAAATCCTTTAGGAACTTCAATGCACATTTACCCCCACGAACCAAGGGTCTCCGATCTGATCGGAACAAAGCTGTAGCAGTGTGCCAGACCTCTGTATTTAATAATTTTCTGCGATTCCCTGAAAGAAGCAGCACCACCGCTTTCACGTGTTCTGTAGTGGAGGTAGGTACTGGCCAGTGTGGCAGCGCACGTGTAGTCCCACACCACTTACTTGGTGTGGGACTACACCAAGGATGGGGTCACCATCCTTCCAAGGAAGCAAAGTGACCCCATCTGGGCGCTTCTGATGGTCGTTAGGTCTGAATGAGTGTGGTTCTCTTTGTGCTGGGCAGAGGGCTGTGGCGAGGCTCCTCTTGATGATGTCGTTGACTTCTTCATGTCTTGTAATCTTACCCTGTGATTTACGACATACCAGACCATGACGACCATATTGGTCTGCCATCGCAGTTCAGCAGATGCACCTATGCTTGGTGAGGATGGGGCCGGCAAGGCGAAGGGCAACTCCAATGCGGAGAGTGTCATATATATATATATATATATATATATATATATATATATATATATATATATATATATATATATATATATATATATATATATATATATATATGTATACTCCTCTGAATATTTATTTAGTTCAGACAAGAGTTGTGTCATTTGTCCTTGAGTGTCTGAGTAACGGATTACTTCAGAAATTTCTTGGAAATAAACAACAAGAATACGATTTGCTCATTCTGTTGTGTACAATAAATTTTTCGTTTCATATTTCATAATGTTGCATTGTGTTGCATTTTCAAGTGGTTACATCATCCTCTTCCCACAGCACTTGGTGCAGCAATCCATTGCCTGTTACCAAGTCCTCCCACGGCATGTGTTGCGTCTTTCTAACAGGTATAACGTTTTACGAATAACGAAACGTTTATACCTAACAGGTATATACGTTTCCTTGACCTCGTTCTCCCTGAGCATAACATGCTATATGCGTTACCATGTTTTCCCCCACCCCTCGTTGAATTACGTAAAATATGCCTTATACATCCATGCTGACTTCCTACCATATTTAATCTTCGTGCTTTCGTGTATAATTTAACAAATTCCAAAATACAAAATATTTGTCTGATGTTCGGCTTTAGACCGATCAGCCTTTAGAGGCTCACCTCTGAGGCCTACTGACCAACCAGGAAGTATGCTTTTGTCGTAGACATAGTACACTTTCTGGTATACTCTCGATGTATATACATCCAATGTCAATACACGATACACACACTTACTACCCAGTCTGTTTTTTTATTAAGATATTAATAACAATAGCACTATATACACAAAAAATGATATAAATAAAAATTTTAATCATACTAATTCCACTAATAAAAATAATAAATCTTTGTCGAAAGTACTGAACTTTACTTATTATACAATTTCTCTAAAATATGTTTGTTGATTAATCTGAACAGTTTAGCTGCCCTAAACAGCGGCTCTCACGCGAGAGAGGTGATCTAGGGTTCGGATTTGAAAGATTATAATATGCACATGCGAATTTAGGATAGATTGCTGAGATATCTTCCAGCATCCGGGATTTAATTAAATAGTTTCAGAGTTAATTGGATCGTATGCTGTATTGGGGTTAATGTATTTGTAACAACTCTGAAACATTTTTTAGAATTAACCTCCAAAAATAGATATAAACCTGAATTTATATTATAGAGTATATATTTGTAGTGATCTCACTAACGGGAATAATGTTATGATATATTGTGTAAACTCAATAATGTACTGTTATTTAGGAATAGGTTTTTCGTTTGATTATGATAACATTCAAACAATGATTCCTCACATTCCATTGAAAATTAAATATTAAAAAAGAAATAATAATAATAGCTGTAATACAGCAATTTGCTTCTGTTAATTCTTATTGTTGGGTTTTATGGTTATTGTTGGATCTTTTTGAAAAGCTGTTAAAATCAAAATTTTCAAAACAAGTAGTGAAACTTAACCGACATAAAACGTAGATGTCTAATTAAAAATTATGTGCAAACGATATGATTCCTTCAGTCACTTCCCTGTTGACAGTTTCGTTATTAAAGTGCTCAGTTATCCGATACATAATCTTATGTTACCATCCGGTTTTAGAAGACTCAGAATCCGTTTCCATTTAAGGGCCATGAAGCTATTTTTAAGTGTAGTGTCGAAGATAATTCCAACATCCATTTTGAGTCGTGGACATCTTTTGTTTTCCGCCGTATAATCACCAACATTCAGTCAACCTGTCATCTCGAATAATGCAGCATATTTTAACGTCAAAATCCCCAATGAACCAAATATAAATCCTTATGAGTTACAGTGGTTTACAAACATTTACGTTTTCTATGAATGGTCGGAAAGTTAGATTAAGTACAGATGTTTCAATACTCGATTTTCTGTCAGTTGCGGCCACTCGAGAGAACGGGCTGATTCATCGTATTTTAGGCAATATATTTTGCTATACGTTGTCTGTGGACATTTAGGGTCTATTTTCTTCGCAGCGACAACACACTTGTTCATTAAAATTTCTCCCAGTTTTTCCTCTAAAATTGTCATGTATGCAGTGATAGCAACTATTTTGTATATTCTTTTACGACGGTCTCCTTTTGCTGATGAAGATATATATTAGAGAACCCCTATATCTCGAGGAGAAGGAGTTTATGGAACAAATATGTGATTTATCTTTAAGGTTGCCTAAGCTTCAAGCTCGTGTTATTAAACAGGGACAAACACTTCAAATTAGAAAACATGGATTTATTTCGGAGTGCGTAGTAGTTTATGGACGTGTAGATGGTCTCGAGAACGTATAATGTCCGGGCTTGTTTTCTCGTTGTTGTTTTAGATTCAGCTATTCGGAATAAAAAGTTCCAATTAGCACGGGTTATGGTGAGCCCGTAGTGGATTTACCTGGCACAGGAGCGGGGCTGTAACTGGCGTCTGTTTTCTGGAGCTTGGTCTTTTCAGAAGGAGTTTAGAGTGATGGGAAAATCCGGCTCCTCAGACACAAAACTCCTCACTCTCCCTCACATTCTCTCCACTCTCCCCTCACACACACTGCTTACTCTTTCCTCATACTGTCCTCACTCTTGTCTCATACAGTCCTACTCACACGTTCCATACTTTCCCCTCGCACATTATCCATGCTCTCCATTTACACGCTTTTCATTCCCCCCCCCCTCTTCACACTTCTTTTAACTCTCCCTTCACACTGTTTTCACTCTCCCATCCTCTTACACACTCCTCGCACACTTTTAATTCATTCCTCATTCTCCCCCTCATACCTCGATTCGTCCGCGTCTGCTCAGGTTAAACAACAGCAGTTTTGTCGACACTAAAAGTCGTGAAGACGGTCATTTAACTTTAGTTCCAAGGACTTTACTAATCTATAATGACTAATTAATTACCTCTCCTGATGGATGGTCTAAGATCGACCAATCACCGAGAAGGAAATTCTTGTCCGGTCAATCATTGAATAGGAAATGCCATATTGGCCCAATAACCGCGCAGGAGGTTCAAATTCGACCAATCATTGAACAAGAAAGAGGTTAAAAAACGGCCAATCACCGAACAAAAATTCAAGTTTGGCCAATAACCGAGGAGGAGCTCCAAGACCAACAATCATCGAACCAACAAAGTTAGTCTTTGCCAAAGTGGAACTGTCAACTGGAAACTATCTTGCTCTCCGAAATTATATTAAAGCAATTACGATGAGCAAACTCTGCGGCCAAACACCAGTCAACATGGACGTCATTTTCTTATTGAAATATGCCGAATATTTACCTAAACCGCGTATTTCAACACTGATGTTTATATGAGTGCTGAGTAAAAATTCATGCTAAGAATAATTCGCAACTTACAGTTTGTTGTGTCGTTGCAACATGTTTACTGAGAGATGAGTTTTATTGTAATGTTCTTTAAACATTTATATTCGGAGAACAATTTTAAGAAATTTGGTATACTGAAATATGATATACCAAACAGGAGATTCAACTGATATAGTTACTGCTACTCCCAGAGTCATCATGGCTTGTATTTTATAGCCAATCAGTAGTGATATATACAGCGAGAGACAAAACTTGCTTTTTAGGTTAATAAAACACCGAGAGCTTACTTCAACCGTGGATTGAAACACACACACACACACAAACCGGGGGCCGGTGGCCGAGTGGACAGCACGCTGAACACGTGATCCTTTGGTTCCAGGTTTGATCCCGGGCGCCGGTGAGAAACAATGGGCAGTTTCTTTCACACTATGCCCCTGTTACCTAGCAGTAAATAGGTACCTGACTTTTTTTCAGGTACCTGAAGTAAATAGAAAGAATTTTTTCAGTGTCAGAGTATTTAATAAATGAAATGCATTAGGAAGTAATGTGGTGGAGGCTGACTCCATACACAGTTTCAAATCTAGATATGATAGAGCCCTGTAGGCTCAGGAATCTGTACACCAGATGATTGGCAATTGAGAGGCGGGACCAAAGAGCCAAAGCTCAACCCCCGCAAGAACAATTAGGTGAGTACACACACACACACACACCACACACACACACACACACACACACACAGGGGGCAAACAACAGGGGGCCTCGTAGCCTGGTGGATAGCTCGCAGGACTCGTAATTATGTGGCGCGGGTTCGATTCCCGCACGAGGCACAAACAAATGGGCAAAGTTTCTTTCACCCTGAATGCCCCTGTTACCTAGCAGTAAATAGGTACCTGGGAGTTAGTCAGCTGTCACGGGCTGCTTCCTGGTGTGTGTGTGTGTGTGTGTGTGTGTGTGTGTGTGTGTGTGTGTGTGTGTGTGTGTGTGTGTGTGTGTGTGAAAGAAAAAAATAGTAGTTAGTTACAGTTAATTGACAGTTGAGAGGCGTACCGAAAGAGCAAAGCTCAACCCCCGCAAGAACAACCAGGTGAATACAAACATCAGACTCCCAACGCGAAAATGTATATCTTCTCAATGATGCTGGTTTCATCTCAATGATGCTTTAGATCAACATTGCTCACATAGAAGTTTCATATATCATGATCAAGTTGCAAAGTTACATTGGAGCTATATCTCTCACTAGATATTTATCACCTCAGTGAAGCTCTTTCATCATACAGCTTAAATATACATACAATGAGGCAGCCATCACAGAAAGTAGAATTTTTCTTCTATATTAGCGAAGTGAGACATTCTCTCTGGAAAAATCATTCCATCCCCCCACAGAAAAACGAAATGAAACCTCCACGGCGAAGTATTATCGCCCCCACAATGTGGCATAACCTCCCAATAGTGAAGCATAATTTCCCAATAGTGTTGAATAATTTGCCACACAGTGAAAGATTAATTTCTTAAAGTGATGCATAATTTCTCCCACAGTGAAGAATGTTTTCCCCACAGCGACGAACAATTTCCTCCACAGAGGAGCATTATCTTCCCACAGTGAAGCGTATTCTTCCTACAGTGATCCAGTGGTAGGGAACTATTCCTTTCCTCCGTCCTATTTTAAATCCTTTTTCTATATTCCTTCTAAGTGCTATATAGTCGTCATGGCTTAGTGCTTTCTCCTGCTAATTATCTTACCTTAACTCCCACGGTGAGGCATTTTCTTCCCACAGTCATGAATTATCCTCCCACAGTGAAGTATAATCTCCCTGGAAAGAGCAGCATTATCTTTCCACAGTACAGCATAATCTTCCCACCACACAGTGCAGCATAATCTCCCACCCCCATAGTGAAGCACAATCTCCCCTCTCCCATACTAAAGCATTATCCCTCCCATTGTTTCCCGATGGACGAGGACGCAAAATTTGTGTTCATTTTATACAGATATTAAATAGAAAACTTTGTCGTTATCCATCGTTTTTTGTCTTTTTTCGGGGAAGTAAAAATACATTTTGCATGTATATAGCGTCGTTTGCATGTTATTTAGTATTTAGCTGAAAAATTCACCATTTTATCGAGATAATTTAATACAGGACGAATAAAGTATCTCATATATTATATTAAATCTTTCGTAGAACTATATATCATAATTTAAAAATTTTACTAAGAAAATTAATTATTAGTGACATGTTATAAGCTTGTACAAAGAGTTTTTAATTAAGTAGTAATTGATCAATATTAATAGTTTCTTTGTTTAACAAAAGGTTGGAGAACAGACACTTGGAACTAGCCTCCTCAAACATTGGCGATTTACTTGCTATTACTTGTTATTTACTTGTTTACTTGTTATTAAATGGGGAGTGTTAGAGAAGGCTCAGGGTCAGGAGGGGGGGGGGTGATGTCCCACTAGAAGGGGGGATAGCCCCTATTCCCCTTTTTACAAAGATGACTCATGGAGATATGAGAGTATCAGTAGAGATCCCCAACGATTTTCATTTATCTGAAATCGGTGATTTGTTTACCATGGAGTTTTCAGTACTTTTTCATTATCAAACATACAAATTCTCAGAGGGAAAGAGAGAGAAAGAGAGAGACAGGATATGGAGAGAGAGAGAGAGAGGGGGGGAGAGAGGAGGACGGAAGGTGGGGGAAAAGGAGGGAAGAAGAGTGTTGTGAAGGAAGAGGTTGTTGGGACAGAAGAAATGAGAGAGGGAAAGAGAGTGGGAGAAAGGTGGCGAGCGTGGTAAAGTGGGAGGGGTAAGAGAAGAGGAGAAAGGACGAGATTAAGTAAGAGGGGAAAAGAGGGGTGGGGGAAGAATGGAAGTGGGAGAGCGACCCAGTCACAAACGGGTTTCCCATTTAGTACGTCTATAGACAGGAACAGTGGTATAGGAGACACCGGTGTAACGGGAGTTACCCGGACACCGCCGGTGGTGAAAGGCTTAGAAAGTGGGTGAAGGGAGGGAAGGTGGTGAGGGGAGAGGGAAGGTGGTGAGGGGGGAGGGAAGGTGGTGAGGGAGAGGGAAGGTGGTGAGGGGAGAGGAAAGGTGATGAGGGAGAGGAAAGGTGGTGAAGGAGAGGGAAGGAAGGTTGTATATAAGGTAGGAAGCGGGGTCCGGGGTAGTGGTGATGGTTACAGAGATGAAAACACTAATGAAGTTGTTAAAGTAATGAGGGTGGTTGTGTGTGGTGTAGAGGGCTATAGCGATAATGGCAGTGTAGTGAAGATAAGGCTTCTTATACATGAACAACTCTGGATATACACACCCATCAGTAATAAATGGTAGTAATTAATGGAAGGTTTAATTTAGATGCTAATAAACAGGAAGTAGAAAGTTAAGAAAGCACGACAATAATATGAATAATTAAATAATGTTGCTTAGAGGGAAGGTGGTGAAAGAGATAGTTGGAGTTGTGTAAATATTGTTATTTGAAAATGAAGAAAGGGTCAATACACATAGATGAGCAGAATATTATCACATATGGAATTGGAATGGTGGACTGGCAGAGACGAATTGGCAGCGAAAAAATAAGAATTGCTAGCATGGGAATAATTGGGATGTCTGAAGTAAGTGAAAATAATGCAAATATTATGCGCCTGACAGCTGAGTGGACAGCGCTTCAGATTCGCAGTCGTGAGGATCCAGGTTCGATCCCCAATGGAGACGGATACAAAAGAGCAAAATGTTTATTTCACCCTGATGCCCCTTTTACATAGTAGTAAATAGGTACCTGGGAGATAAACAGCTGCTACGGGCTGCTTCCTGGGGGGTTGGGGGGGGGGGGGGGGGGGTAACAAAAAGGAGGCGTGGTCGGGGACCGGGCATACTCATCATGGTGAGTGTACCTAGAAATGGAACCGTGGTGGGAGGGTGTCGAGAAATGTGAGAGAGGGTGAGAGGAAGTGAGGGAGAGGAGGTGGTGAGAGGAAGGCGAAAGAAGGGTCAGAGGAACTGTGGAAGATGAGGGAGAGGTGTTCGTCCCGAGGAGGCACCTCTCCCTCTCCCGAGAGAGAGAGAGAGGAGAGAGAGAGAGAGAGAGAGAGAGAGAGAGAGAGAGAGAGAGAGAGAGAGAGAGAGAGAGAGAGAGAGAGAGAGAGAGAGGAGAGAGAGGAGAGAGAGAGAGATGAGAGAGAGAGAGAGAGCTCAGGGTGTGTTGTGGCCAATAAGTGAGGCGCCAACCCCTCGTTTTCTGTGGCTCTCACTCTGAACAAAAGGCTGGTGTCGGCTTTCTTCTGTGAAGATTTTATGATAATTGCTCCCTCCCCGGGTGTAATAATTACATTTGCATGCATACTGCTGCCATCTCTTGCAAGCTAACAACACCGTTATGCAAACCCCTTGTAGCCCCCCTCTCTTTAAAAAAATCTTTTTGCAATGTAGGTAATTTAAACAAATATTTTTTAGGTGACTTGCAATTAGCTTACTATTACAGAACTAGGAGCATTTGTGTCTACACAGTATTAATTTCCCCATATTTATCGAACAATCGGTCTTCTATTGATCCTTACACATATGTTAACTACCATTTAATGCTCAGCTTCAAGCTGAAATCCAAGAATTACATTTGTTTACCAGTACTAAAATGTCTACTCAACTGATGCACCCAAAGGAGATTAATTATATGGTTGGAAGTATAAATTATTAGCAGGGGACGGCGTCAATCATTATTCCCTATCTTCAAAGGAGACTGCAGCTATCATTTGGAGGACATAACGGGGTGTTGGAAGGGTCATCGACTACGGCTAAATATCAAGCAACTCGCCATAAACACAGTGATGGATTAGCCAGGCAGCAGAGTAAATATTTTTTGGGGGTGCGCGAGCCTCGGGGCGAACACGGTAATTTGTGATTGGTTTATTAATGGGGGGAAAAAATTGTGATGAAATTTTGTTAGTTTTTATATAAAGCAAATAATTTTCCATCACTGTTTATATATACATATATATATATATATATATATATATATATATATATATATATATATATATATATATATATATATATTTATAAGATAGATAATGAGATATTAATAAGATATTAGTGTGATAAATGTGTGTCAATAATTCTACTCAAATCGCACTTTACCTGATCATTATAAAATGGATCTAAATTATGCAAACTACTGCTAATGTTCAAATTACATGTTTTTGTAGTCTGTATTAAAGCAGATTCAATACTGTTTCTATTGAAAATGCTTTTACAATTCATTATTGAAGAAGTTTCTTATAATCAATTTGGTGTGAACTTTCTGACAAATGAACAAACAAAGCATTAGACAATTGGCAATGTCTTATTGAGTATTTATTTTGCGAAATTCGAAATCTCAAATCTTTGGATGTTTGCCTAACATAGAACCTATTACAGTCATTACAAGGTAATTGTAAATGTCATATAATTATCACTACTAGGAATATTTCTTACTAATAGTTTTCCAACAGTATTTACATTATTAAACATACATGTATATGAGAACGTCTCAAGTCCTTAACAATATTTTCGAACCTAGACAATATAGAGTAAGCATAACACATTCTTTTTTTTCTTTTTGTGGCGAATTTTGTCACTGCATAATTATTCTAATAGTACGACGTGCGTTGGTACGACAAACTTCCTTTGTGAGCACCCTAGTGAGGCAGTCGAGAAGAGGAAGAACACTGTTGAAGCCTTGGAATCCCTGTCTATCATTTGATGATATCCAGGAGCTCTTCAGCTGTTAAAATAATTGTATTTTTATTAGCTAATCCCTTACGTAGGGCCCATGGCAGTAGAGTAACGAAAGAGTGGAAATTAGGGATATTATGATTATTTTCTCATAAGTAAGTTCAACCCTCCCCTCCTCTCCCTTGTCCCTCCTTTCTCCTCTCTCCTTCCTTCCCTCTCCATTATTTTTCCCCCCTCACTCCTTCACCCACTTGTAATCCGTTCCTCTTCTCAAGTGTCTGAATTTCTCTGATAGCGCTAAGAAATTCCAGGGCCGAA
>WNGS01165339.1:3035920-3046012 GCA_020271785.1 Procambarus virginalis
GAGAGAGAGAGAGAGATATTATGTAAAGCGCGTGGCTCAAGGCGACACCAAGGAACATAATAACAGGCACTCAGCGTCCACTGTTAGTACGAGGGAGGAGAGGAGAGGAGGAGAGGGGGGACTAGTGTAGAGGGAGTAAGAGGGGGGAGGTGTGAACGGGGGTGGGGACCTGAAGCACTCCCTTGGGTGCTGTAGATGTGTGACACCCTATTGTTTACGTAGGACTCGCCTACACCTGAGAAATTATCACCTGAAACGAAAATGTTATGTACTCTCATAACCCCATGTACCTTATTGTATATAAATAAATAAATAAAATGACACTATCCGTACCCACATCTCTCCGTCTGAAAAAAAGAGAAATAGAATCAAAACTTAAAATCTTAAACATGGAAATCTTACAGTTAAATATATTATTCAATATGATTTTATTTTTTTTTTATAATCACAGACGATCGCTGTTTGCTAAACTATAAGTTTGCAGACTATAAAGAGGATTTCTAAGCAATTGGTGTGCTGATTATAGAACCCTTTCTATGCCATTGGTGTGCAGATTATAGAAAGTTTTCAAAGCCTTTGGTGAGCGCATATCATAGAATGTTTCGAAGATATTGGAGTTGTTGTTGTTGTTGTTAAAGATTCGCTACCTGAAACAAAAAGTTCCAGGTAACACGGGCTATGGTGAGCCCGTAGTGCCTTGCCATTGGAGTGCAGATCATAGGAAATTTCTAAGCCACTTGTGTGTTGAAAAGTGTAAGTTATCTAAGTCATTGGTGTGATATTAGTTTCTAAGTCATTGGTGTGATATTAGTTTCTAAGTTACTGATGTGCTTAATATATTTAATTATTATAGACTTTTTCTGTATAAAATAAGCAGTTTGCGAATTATGAAACTATTGTTACACCAGTTTTCTAAGAATTTCGGAAAGATAATCAAATGGAATGCTGATTATTGGATGTTAACTGGACCATTAATGTCGCGTCATAGAATGTTCTATAAGCTCAACATAATTTATTAACGAGTGGTGTGCGGTTTATCGGAAGTAAATTAGTGATGAGTGAATAATAATCGTGAATCATAACCCAGCGGAGCGCGAATCTGATAAATTTCGCTAAATGGATAAAACAAAATCGCTCCCATGTCCAGATAATGGCAAGAATATGTTTAAACTCTATTGTTTGTGTTGGAACGAGATTTACTAATTTATTTAAACAGCAATAAAGTCTAGATCAAGAGCTCATTACGAGTAATTATAACCATTTCACTGCACTAAAATGAGTGGTTAGCAGGCCACAGTAAGATAGTTAACCTATCTGAGCAAACTACATTATTTTCAAAATTAATAGTTTCTCTCCAAAAGGGGGTTCAGCTACTCACATATCAACAAATTCTGAAAATTGGAGCCCCGTCGGGGATGTGTTGTTCGATTGAAGCTAGAAATTGTACATGGGGTGTTCCAATAGACTAATATCATATCTGAGAGGTTTTAAGTTTGTTTATATATTAAATGAAATAAAGCTCACGTCACTGGAAAATGGAAGAATCAGGAGTGACATGATAACGATTTTCAAAGTTCTCAGGGGAAATAAACAAGCCAGACTATTTAGAATGAATGGGTCACGAGCAACGTTACTCGTCTGCAAGCTAATTACTCAAATGAACCTCCTCGACAATTGCTTTTGTCAGTGTCAGGACAGAGTATTAATATAATGGCCGTGAATGAAGTGTGGAGGCAAACTCAAAATACATTCTCCTGGACACAATTCGATTGATAATTAATAGGAGTAGTCAATTAGCTGAGGCTCATTCCCCTGCAAGAGTAGATGAATGAGTGAAACGAAATTTGTTTTCTCTCTCTGCACATGACCTTTAGTTCCTAAACAGGAATAAGCTAGGAACAGTTTACTGATTTAAAAAAAAAATCCAAATTTGTTGTTAGCGTACAGTCAAACTTAAAAATTTCCATTATCCATGGAAATTTATCTCTCAGCATGCATTATCCATAGACTTCTTTCACAAGAAAAAAATTCCCACACATCGGCTATCAACATATTTGAGCCAAAATCTAGTTCGCATTATGCGCATCACGAGTAGCAGTTGTAGACATCCACAAATCTCAAAGAGACTATGGAGTTGCGGTCTGGTTGTCGGTCTGGAGTGGCCTCTCCAGGGTACAACATCGAAACACCACAAAATATACAATTTCTCCTCATATCTTGTGATGGCCGAGCTGTGTAAAGAATCGTCGGCGAACCGATAAAACGAGAAGGTGTCGGACAGAAGCGGCCGAGTACTGATGTTTAGCACAGGCTGCTCGGAGTGTAAACACCCCATTGTGTCGCCACTTGCCCTAACAGATGGGTTGAATGTTGGTTACTGCGGCCCATCACAGGGTTATGGCCACCAGAGAACGGCGTCACCTTCATGCAGATTACAGCATGAAGGTGAACACTTTGTTAAGTGCCGAGGTGGAGATCCGGTCGCCAGCCCAGTCACCGGCGCCTCGCGTGTAATGTATTCGTATAAGAGGAGTCGCTCATGTCCTCCGGAACTAAGGGACATCTTCTGGAGGTGGTGTACTCCTTGATCCCAATTTGACGTGCTCAGTGCTCCAGAGACGATGTCTTCACAGTTCCAGTGGTGATATCTTCACTGTTCCAGTGGTGATGTCTTCACTGTTCCAGTGGTGATGTCTTCACTGTTCCATTGGTGATGTCTTCACTGTTCCAGTGGTGATGTCTTCACTGTTCCAGTGGTGATGTCTTCACTGTTCCAGGGGTGATGTCTTCACTGTTCCAGTGGTGATGTCTTCACTGTTCCAGTGGTGATGTCTTCACTGTTCCAGTGGTGATGTCTTCACTGTTCCAGTGGTGATGTCTTCACTGTTCCAGTGGTGATGTCTTCACTGTTCCAGTGGTGATGTCTTCACTGTTCCAGTGGTGATGTCTTCACTGTTCAAGTGGTGATGTCTTCACTGTTCCAGTGGTGATATCTTCACTGTTCCAGTGGTGATGTCTTCACTGTTCCAGTGGTGATGTCTTCACTGTTCCAGTGGTGATGTCTTCACTGTTCCAGTGGTGATATCTTCACTGTTCCAGTGGTGATGTCTTCACTGTTCCAGTGGTGATATCTTCACTGTTCCAGTGGTGATATCTTCACTGTTCCAGTGGTGATATCTTCACTGTTCCTGTGGTGATGTCTTCACTGTTCCAGTGGTGATGTCTTCACTGTTCCAGTGGTGATGTCCTGGCTGTTCTGAGGGTAGTGCTCTCTTTATTCAAGACATGGTGATCTCGCCGTTCTCTAGTGGTGGTATGCTCATTGTTCTAGAGGTGGTGGTGTTGGGGAGGGAGGAGGTTCTCGTTGTTCCAAAGATTTCATGTCCTCTCTGTTCCAGAGATGATGTTCTTACAGGGTTTTTCCACCCCTTCCGCAATATTTCCGTTACATCTTGCCATCTCTCAACCTCTCCAGAAATCCCATTCCACAACTCTACTTCCACTTTCCTAGCTCCTCTGCAGTAATGCTTCCCAATAGCTCCTCTCAATATTTCCGTTCCACGCACCTCCTTTCCTCTCCTTCCCAACCGCTTCTCGCTCTCTACGTCTTCCTCAGCGTTTTTTTAAGGCGCTGACTGTACTGTCGCCTCCAGCTGCTGATCAGATCAAATATTAGCTTACTGAAGACCCCATCAATCTGCAGTTTAATTTCCGGTGACTACATTTGTTTCTTCCTCTTTTGGGCCTTCCTGGAGAACTGTTCATGCCTCCTCCTCCTCCTCCTCTTCCTCCATCCTCCCCATCTCCCTCCCCTCTCACCCGACCTCCCCCCCAAACCAATACCTACTCCTCATCCAGTAGTAGCAGTACTACTACTACTGGTCTCGCGCCTGATGTGCTTCTGGATTAATAGTTTTCTTGCCTATCTTTGTTATGATATTTAGATTATTTTTTCAGCTTATGTAAATATATATATATATATATATATATATATATATATATATATATATATATATATATATATATATATATATATGTATATAAATATATATATATATATATATATATATATATATATATATATATATATATATATATATATATATATATATATATATATATATATAATTATATGGAAGGGAGTACCACCTCGGGCTGGAAGAAGGGGGACCCATAGCCTCGGAGGAAACCACGCTTAACGCATTAGAGGGAACATTTAGATCCCCTCCAATACAGTTTCTGTGTATTTTTCTCCTACCACTCCCTTCCTTTTTTGTGCATTATTATGTATTGATGGTTACAAGATATACTTGGTTGATACAAAAATAATACAAAAAGTGCTTAAAGGTTATGGATCTCTTGAAAAACACGACAATGGGAAACATTGATGAATGTCACAGACAGGTTCGATCATTGTTGCAAGTCAAACACTTTTTCGAATTCCTCTGAAGTTGGACTAGTGCCCAGGACGCAACAGGAATTTCACCTCAGAATCGCAACACTGAGGCGCTGGAACAAGAAACTTTTTGCTCTCTGGTCTTTTGTAGCGCTGATCAATTTGTCTCCCAAATCCTTTAGGAACTTCAATGCACATTTACCCCACGAACCAAGGGTCTCCGAGCTGATCGGAACAAAGCTGTAGCAGTGTGCCAGACCTCTGTATTTAATAATTTTCTGCGATTCCCTGAAAGAAGCAGCACCACCGCTTTCACGTGTTCTGTAGTGGAGGTAGGTACTGGCCAGTGTGGCAGCGCACGTGTAGTCCCACACCACTTACTTGGTGTGGGACTACACCAAGGATGGGGTCACCATCCTTCCTAGGAAGCAAAGTGACCCCATCTGGGCGCTTCTGATGGTCGTTAGGTCTGAATGAGTGTGGTTCTCTTTGTGCTGGGCAGAGGGCTGTGGCGAGGCTCCTCTTGAGGATGTCGTTGACTTCTTCATGTCTTGCAATCTTACCCTGTGATTTACGACATACCAGACCATGACGACCATATTGGTCTGCCATCACAGTTCCGCAGATGCACCTATGCTTGGTGAGGATGGGGGCGGCAAGGCGAAGGGCAACTCCAATGCGGAGAGTGTCATATATATATATATATATATATATATATATATATATATATATATATATATATATATATATATATATATATATATATATATATATATATATATATATATATATATATATGTATACTCCTCTGAACATTTATTTAGTTCAGACAAGAGTTGTGTCATTTGTCCTTGAGTGTCTGAGTAACGGATTACTTCAGAAATTTCTTGGAAATAAACAACAAGAATACGATTTGCTCATTCTGTTGTGTACAATAAATTTTTCGTTTCATATTTCATAATGTTGCATTGTGTTGCATTTTCAAGTGGTTACATCATCCTCTTCCCACAGCACTTGGTGCAGCAATCCATTGCCTGTTACCAAGTCCTCCCACGGCATGTGTTGCGTCTTTCTAATAGGTATAACGTTTTACGAATAACGAAACGTTTATACCTAACAGGTATATAAGTTTCCCTGACCTCGTCCTCCCTGAGTATAACATGCTATATGCTTTACCATGTTTTCCCCCCACCCCTCGTTGAGTTACGTAAAATATGCCTTATACATCCATGCTGACTTCCTACCATATTTAATCTTCGTGCTTTCGTGTATAATTTAACAAATTCCAAAATACAAAATATTTGTCTGATGTTCGGCTTTAGACCGATCAGCCTTTAGAGGCTCACCTCTGAGGCCTACTGACCAACCAGGAAGTATGCTTTTGTCGTAGACATAGTACACTTTCTGGTATACTCTCGATGTATATACATCCAATGTCAATACACGATACACACACTTACTACCCAGTCTGTTTTTTTATTAAGATATTAATAACAATAGCACTATATACACAAAAAATGATATAAATAAAAATTTTAATCATACTAATTCCACTAAAAAATAATAAATCTTTGTCGAAAGTACTGAACTTTACTTATTATACAATTTCTCTAAAATATGTTTGTTGATTAATCTGAACAGTTTAGCTGCCCTAAACAGCGGCTCTCACGCGAGAGAGGTGATCTAGGGTTCGGATTTGAAAGATTATAATATGCACATGCGAATTTAGGATAGATTGCTGAGATATCTTCCAGCATCCGGGATTTAATTAAATAGTTTCAGAGTTAATTGGATCGTATGCTGTATTGGGGTTAATGTATTTGTAACAACTCTGAAACATTTTTTAGAATTAACCTCCAAAAATAGATATAAACCTGAATTTATATTATAGAGTATATATTTGTAGTGATCTCACTAACGGGAATAATGTTATGATATATTGTGTAAACTCAATAATGTACTGTTATTTAGGAATAGGTTTTTCGTTTGATTATGATAACATTCAAACAATGATTCCTCACATTCCATTGAAAATTAAATATTAAAAAAGAAATAATAATAATAGCTGTAATACAGCAATTTGCTTCTGTTAATTCTTATTGTTGGGTTTTATGGTTATTGTTGGATCTTTTTGAAAAGCTGTTAAAATCAAAATTTTCAAAACAAGTAGTGAAACTTAACCGACATAAAACGTAGATGTCTAATTAAAAATTATGTGCAAACGATATGATTCCTTCAGTCACTTCCCTGTTGACAGTTTCGTTATTAAAGTGCTCAGTTATCCGATACATAATCTTATGTTACCATCCGGTTTTAGAAGACTCAGAATCCGTTTCCATTTAAGGGCCATGAAGCTATTTTTAAGTGTAGTGTCGAAGATAATTCCAACATCCATTTTGAGTCGTGGACATCTTTTGTTTTCCGCCGTATAATCACCAACATTCAGTCAACCTGTCATCTCGAATAATGCAGCATATTTTAACGTCAAAATCCCCAATGAACCAAATAAAATCCTTATGAGTTACAGTGGTTTACAAACATTTACGTTTTCTATGAATGGTCGGAAAGTTAGATTAAGTACAGATGTTTCAATACTCGATTTTCTGTCAGTTGCGGCCACTCGAGAGAACGGGCTGATTCATCGTATTTTAGGCAATATATTTTGCTATACGTTGTCTGTGGACATTTAGGGTCTATTTTCTTCGCAGCGACAACACACTTGTTCATTAAAATTTCTCCCAGTTTTTCCTCTAAAATTGTCATGTATGCAGTGATAGCAACTATTTTGTATATTCTTTTACGACGGTCTCCTTTTGCTGATGAAGATATATATTAGAGAACCCCTATATCTCGAGGAGAAGGAGTTTATGGAACAAATATGTGATTTATCTTTAAGGTTGCCTAAGCTTCAAGCTCGTGTTATTAAACAGGGACAAACACTTCAAATTAGAAAACATGGATTTATTTCGGAGTGCGTAGTAGTTTATGGACGTGTAGATGGTCTCGAGAACGTATAATGTCCGGGCTTGTTTTCTCGTTGTTGTTTTAGATTCAGCTATTCGGAATAAAAAGTTCCAATTAGCACGGGTTATGGTGAGCCCGTAGTGGATTTACCTGGCACAGGAGCGGGGCTGTAACTGGCGTCTGTTTTCTGGAGCTTGGTCTTTTCAGAAGGAGTTTAGAGTGATGGGAAAATCCGGCTCCTCAGACACAAAACTCCTCACTCTCCCTCACATTCTCTCCACTCTCCCCTCACACACACTGCTTACTCTTTCCTCATACTGTCCTCACTCTTGTCTCATACAGTCCTACTCACACGTTCCATACTTTCCCCTCGCACATTATCCATGCTCTCCATTTACACGCTTTTCATTCCCCCCCCCCTCTTCACACTTCTTTTAACTCTCCCTTCACACTGTTTTCACTCTCCCATCCTCTTACACACTCCTCGCACACTTTTAATTCATTCCTCATTCTCCCCCTCATACCTCGATTCGTCCGCGTCTGCTCAGGTTAAACAACAGCAGTTTTGTCGACACTAAAAGTCGTGAAGACGGTCATTTAACTTTAGTTCCAAGGACTTTACTAATCTATAATGACTAATTAATTACCTCTCCTGATGAGGTGGTCTAAGATCGACCAATCACCGAGAAGGAAATTCTTGTCCGGTCAATCATTGAATAGGAAATGCCATATTGGCCCAATAACCGCGCAGGAGGTTCAAATTCGACCAATCATTGAACAAGAAAGAGGTTAAAAAACGGCCAATCACCGAACAGAAAATTCAAGTTTGGCCAATAACCGAGGAGGAGCTCCAAGACCAACAATCATCGAACCAACAAAGTTAGTCTTTGCCAAAGTGGAACTGTCAACTGGAAACTATCTTGCTCTCCGAAATTATATTAAAGCAATTACGATGAGCAAACTCTGCGGCCAAACACCAGTCAACATGGACGTCATTTGCTTATTGAAATATGCCGAATATTTACCTAAACCGCGTATTTCAACACTGATGTTTATATGAGTGCTGAGTAAAAATTCATGCTAAGAATAATTCGCAACTTACAGTTTGTTGTGTCGTTGCAACATGTTTACTGAGAGATGAGTTTTATTGTAATGTTCTTTAAACATTTATATTCGGAGAACAATTTTAAGAAATTTGGTATACTGAAATATGATATACCAAACAGAAGATTCAACTGATATAGTTACTGCTACTCCCAGAGTCATCATGGCTTGTATTTTATAGCCAATCAGTAGTGATATATACAGCGAGAGACAAAACTTGCTTTTTAGGTTAATAAAACACCGAGAGCTTACTTCAAGCGTGGATTGAACACACACACACACACACAAACCGGGGGGCCGGTGGCCGAGTGGACAGCACGCTGAACACGTGATCCTTTGGTTCCAGGTTTGATCCCGGGCGCCGGCGAGAAACAATGGGCAGTTTCTTTCACACTATGCCCCTGTTACCTAGCAGTAAATAGGTACCTGACTTCTTTTCAGGTACCTGAAGTAAATAGAAAGAATTTTTTCAGTGTCAGAGTATTTAATAAATGAAATGCATTAGGAAGTAATGTGGTGGAGGCTGACTCCATACACAGTTTCAAATCTAGATATGATAGAGCCCAGTAGGCTCAGGAATCTGTACACCAGATGATTGGCAATTGAGAGGCGGGACCAAAGAGCCAAAGCTCAACCCCCGCAAGAACAATTAGGTGAGTACCACACACACCACACACACACACACACACACACACAGGGGCAAACAACAGGGGCCTCGTAGCCTGGTGGATAGCTCGCAGGACTCGTAATTCTGTGGCGCGGGTTCGATTCCCGCACGAGGCACAAACAATGGGCAAAGTTTCTTTCACCCTGAATGCCCCTGTTACCTAGCAGTAAATAGGTACCTGGGAGTTAGTCACTGTCACGGGCTGCTTCCTGGTGTGTGTGTGTGTGTGTGTGTGTGTACTCACCTAATTGTACTCACCTAATTGTGCTTGCGGGGTTGAGCTTTGGCTCTTTGGTCCCGCCTCTCAACTGTCAATCAACAGGTGTACAGATTCCTGAGCCTACTGGCCTCTATCATATCTACATTTGAACTGTGTATGGAGTCAGCCTCCACCACATCACTGCTAATGCATTCCATTTATTAACTACTCTGACACTGAAAAATTCTTTCTAACGTCTCTGTGGCTCATCTGGGTACTAGTTTCCACCTGTGTCCCCTTGTTCGTGTCCCACCCGTGAAGAGTTTGTCTTTGTCCGCCCTGTCAATTCCCCTGAGAATTTTGTAGGTGGTTATCATGTCTCCCCTTACTCTTCTGTTTTCCAGGGATGTGAGGTTCAGCTCCTTTAGCCTTTCCTCGTAGCTCAATCCTCTCAGTTCCGGGACGAGCCTGGTGGCATACCGCTGAATCTTCTCTAACTTGTCTTGTTTTAACTAGGTGGACTCCAGGCTGGAGCTGCATACTCCATGGTTGGGTCTTACATAAGTGGTATACAGTGTTCTGAAAGATTCCTTACACAAATTTCTAAAGCAGTTCTTATGTTGGCCATCTAGCATATGCCGCTGATGATATCTTTTGATGTGGGCTTCTGGGGACAGGTTCGGTGTGATATCAACCCGCAGATCTTTCTCTCTATTTGACTCTTGTAGGATTTCCCCTCCCAAATGATACCTTGTGTTCAGG